>JAWPHD010005735.1:0-157369 GCA_037043455.1 Cyrtodaria siliqua | reverse complement strand
TCACAGGAATGCTGATCTAGCTATCAAAAACCTACGAGTAGAGCTTCAAGGTCATTGACCTCATGTTTTATTATGTCTCAAATGGAATGTTACATTGATGAGAAGTTTTGAAGTATCATACGGGTTTTGGCATACACCTGACACATGTAAAACATATTTTAAATATATCTGCCATAGAGTACACATGCATGACCATTTTTTTTTTTTTTTTTTTTTTTTTTGGAAAAAGATGATACACTCAACTTTATAAACAAACGTTTCTTATAGATAATACAAACAATAATTAATATTATTTTTAAAGGGACATAAATCGTTTTCTTCTTCAGAATGCCAAGAAAGAAAAGATCAAGTGTGAGTCAGGTGCGAAAAGGGACAGCCACAGCCAAAAAACAAAAACTTCAAGCAAGATCAGAGGATCATCCCTACTATCACAGCAATAAAGAAGAAGCACATGTATACATAGGTGCGATTAATAAGGTTGATTCTGCTAGTGTTTCTGAAGAATGTGTGACAGTTTGGGATGGCTCTGTTATTTTGGACGATGTGTGTGTTAATGAGTCGGAACTTTATAATGAAGTATACACAGGTGCGACTAGGGACAACGATTCTGCTATTCTTTCTGAAGAATGTGTGACACTTTGGGATGACTCTGTAATTATAGAGGATGTGTGTGCTGATGAGCTTAACAATGCATTCATTGCATGCGAAGATACTGGTAATGAATTACTGACAGATGACTCCTGTGAGCTATCCATGCTTGATCGACTCGAAAATGAACTATTGGGGCGTATTCCAGAAAAATATGTTTTGCGTAAAACTTCAATGAAACTTCAAGTGCTTGACTTCTATGACAGTGGTGACACATCGACAGTGAAATTATCTGTGGACATTAATTCAGACTTATCATGTGATATTTATGTGCACAGACAGCAATTACGTAGAACACATAGTTTGTGGGATAATGCGCCAAATTATTTAAGAACGGGCGAAGATGTGATAAAGCTTTTGGAACAGTTAAGCAAGTATAGAGTATGTATGGGTAACCCAGATCCAGAGTACACAGCACTCACTCCTGTTGGATCCGGTCTGTCTGACAATAAGGAAGCAACAATTTACGCATACCATGAGGGTGACTTCAATGCAGCTCTTGGAAATGTCAGCTACTGCAGCACTATACGGACAATGAACTGTGATCTTCTTGTCGAAGGAAACAGATGCACATGCTGTCAAACTTACAGACGTTCGCTGCGAAGAAGAAAGGAAAGGATAGAAGAACGACAAACTAACAAAGTCAGTTATGTGAACTCAACATTCAAGCACACTGATATGTCTCGTGATAACTTGATAACAAAATTAAAACAGCAAAAAGATCAAATCAAATCTCTGCAGCAAAAAGTCGACAAAATTCAACGTGAATGTGATAAAGCCATAAGTAACGATGGAATCCTTCTTCAGAAACATGAAAACATTGAACTGCAGGATCTTATGCAAAGCTGTGAGGAGGATTTTAAGAAAGCTTATCCTGATTCATCGTGTCGACAACGACTGTTTTGGTCACAGCAACTCAAACGGATGAACACAGATGCCAAAGGTATGAGATGGCACCCAATGATCATTCGATGGTGTCTGTTTCTGCGTCAGAAATCTGCGAAGGCATATGAAGTTTTACGGGAATCGGGATTCATTACTCTACCAAGTTCGAGGACGTTGTTTGATTATTCGCATTATATTAAGAGTGAATTAGGGTTTCAAAAGGATGTTTTTCAAATGTTGAAACAGGAAGCAGAAAAGAAACACCTATATGATGCTGTCTGGAGATCCTATGTAGGATTATTATTTGATGAAATTAAAGTCAAAGAAGACTTAGTATATGATAAACACACTGGAGAGTTGATTGGGTATTGTAACCTGGATTCAGTAGGAAATGAAATGATGGAATTAGAAAACATTATGTCCACGAAAACATCTAAACCAGGACTTGCAAAATATATGTTAGTTGTGATGATGAGGAGTTTGACAGCAGATTTTAAATTTCCTGTGTGTGGCTTTGCAACAAGGAGCATTACAGCCGACTTTCTGTACCCTATCATTTGGAGAACAGTTTCCACTATTGAAGCTCATTTGAAATTAAGGGTACTGTTTTTCACTTGTGATGGAGCGTCACCAAACAGGCGGTTTTTCAATCTGCATAAAGTAGGCAATGAACAGTTCGTTTTCAAAACAGCCAACGTATTTGATCGACAACGAGAGAGGAATGTTTATTTCATATCGGACGTGCCCCATCTTCTGAAGACCATGCGAAATTGTGTCAGTAACTCATTCTGGCACAAAAAGACGAGGCATCTCTGGAGAAACAACAAAGATATCTCATGGTTGCATATAGTGAAATTATTTAAAGATCATTGTGAAATCAGTTTGTTGAATCCGTGCCCGAAACTAACACACGGTCATATAAATCTGGTGTCGTACAATTACATGAAAGTGAACCTGGCCGCACACGTCTGCAGTGATACAGTGGCAAATGCCTTGGAGGAACTCTATGGTGATGAAGTTTCTGAAACTGTTACTTTGATACGACATATAAATAAGTTCTTCGACTGTTTGAATGTACGAAGTTTATTCGAAGGCAGAAATAAAAGGAACCCAAATCTGTGTCCATATAGGGATTCTAATGACCCAAGACTGACGTACCTTTTGGATGATTTTTTAGGATATATTGATTCATGGGATAGGGAGGTTCAAAACAGAGTCGGAAATTACACTGCAAAAGACAGAGCATCAATGCTTCTTAGTCACCAAACAGTAACTGGATTGAAAATTACTATCAATTCAATATGTGAGTGTGTAAAGTTCATGCTAAATGCTGGTGCTGAATTTGTGTTAACACATTCATTCAATCAAGACCCATTAGAACAGCATTTTGGACATTACAGACATCTTGGCGGTGCTAATAACAACCCTTCGGTGTATCAAGTTAGAAATATGATGACAACACTACGGACTGTAGGTGCACAGGCATTGCCGCCGCGTCAGGGTAATATCAGGCGCCATGGCTTAGATAATGATTTCATTGACCATTCCAAATTACCACGAAGGAAATCACACAATTAAGGAATTAGGATAACGCATGTATGAACATAACAATACAGTACAAAAGCCAATAGTTTGGTCTTCGAAATGTGCTATAACAAATATGAGACGAGATAACAAGTATCTTTGGTTTATTCTGAACTGTTTTATTCTGAACTTCAAAAATAAGTTTGTTATACATGTACAAATGTTATGTTACTGTTTGTAACCTTTACCATTGCCATATCATGAACATGTGACTATATTGTGCATAGTCTTCTTTGGTGACAAACTGGTTTTGTAATATTATCTACTAGGGATCATTTTACTTTCTGACTTGCTTATTGATTCATTGCATCATTAGAGATACATTTGAGGGCTTGCCGAAGACTAGCTGATGGCTTTGCTTTTGCAAGTTTCAAGTCACTGTTTTCATTCACTTTCAACAATCTCTGCATATGGCGTGCAACTGCATGTCCTCTTACTGTAAGGAAAAGATTCACCACATCTTCAAGATATGAACATTTGTCAGTATGTGTAGTTTCTGTAGAGCAGAACAGTTTCTCTTCATAATGTATGACCATAAAAGATTCAAATATTTTCTCCTTCAAATCTGTTTTGAGCAAGGCCTCGAAAGGCGTTCCAAATTCACATTTTTGCGCATTATGTTTTCAAACTCTCGAACAAGCAGGAAAAAATCGGGACACGGTTTTATGAGCCCACCCCTGTCTTTTCTGTTGTACCACGTCTCATACTTAGAAGTGAATGATGGGTTGTCTGATTTTGACTGGATGTTTTCTAGCATGGATAGCTTAGTTTCCCGTTCGTATTGGTTTTGTATTTTTGTATATTTCTTTTTCAAAGACTGAATTATGTAACCAGCTATATAGAAAAGGACTTTCTGGTCATTGTCAGTAACTGCATCTTTCATTTCATGAGAAAGTTTCTTCTCTAGTTCGATTCTGCCTTTGATCAATTCACCGGTCAGGTCCATTAGAAAAATCTGTATATAGCTATTAACACTATCCATATCAGACAACCCATGCAGTTTGAAAATATCAAATCCCTTTTCGATGAGTGCAATATTTGATCTTACACTGTGAAACTTCTTAAAAAACAACTCTCTTTGTTCAACGGAAGACACATCAGTGCCATCAGCATAGCACTCTTTCATGAGCTCTTTAAAATACAAAGAAATATCTGACTTTCCCTCACAAACTTCAGCAATTTTAGCTTCCTCAGATTGACCAAAAATGTTATATATGGGTTCATTTTGAATGTTTTTCAAAGACCGTCTGTAGGCATTTGGGAAAATTGTTTCAAATTGAGATTCATCATCATTACTTTTTCCTACAACTTCTGACTGTGATTTTGGCATTCCTTTTCTATGTTCACTTGCTGAAACAAAAATGACAGTAAATGGTTTAAACTCTAAAATTTAATGCCAATTTTTAATGTTCTGTTTTCAACATTATAGGATGATGTATATTTAGGCGCATTGTTTACGGTGAATTATCTTATCGTATATTATTCATATCACATTTTTGGAAATCATTTGAAAATAGTAATTTCTCAAGACCGAATGGCGAGTGAAATTATGTTTTACAATTGAGGACACATAACGATATTATGTAGTTATTTGAATAAAGTTCTGAAGATTTCTACTGACATATTTCTTATTCTACTTAAACAATTATCAAGTTACATTATTGTACGACATCTACTAACCGGTAGGTGTTCCCTGGACACTCAGTCTACTCTAGTGATATATTGTACATTATCCTGATTATAACAAGATAAACGAGACCAATAGTAGGGGTGTATTATAATGTTAACTTATTGTCGATGTGATTGATTTTAGTGATATACAATGTAATTAACATGATGATAGTACTCAGATAACTCCGCCCTATTGTTAATGTTGGAGCATACTGATATTAGTTTTTATTTTATTACATTTGCATTGCTATTGTTTATCGGATTCGGAGGTATCGTATTGGTTTGATTGTTTAAATGGATAAATGATTGACAACTGGTGTCATGATAATTGATTCTTTATTTTACCAATTTTGTAAATATATTATTGGTACACTATAATCAATAGTAAGTACATAAAATATGTAAAACAACTTGCTTTGAACCATTCTAATAATGAATATTCCACGTGTGGTTGCCGGGGTAGAATACAACCACTGCAAATCACGCTAGAGGCAGAGGGGTAGGACCCCCCTTCAAGGAGTGTCTACTATAGAATTTGCAGCAACTCTGCTCTGCAGTTCTGCAGGTTAGAAGGTTCTAGGCCCATTCTCCATATTTTATCTTGATGTAAATGGAGGGTGAGTCTGGCATGTTCATTCCTGTTTGGCACCATATAACCTTTTACGTGTTGGTACACCGTAAAATCCAATTCAATTCAACAATAATGAATCTTAAAGATTGCACATATGCATTATTGTAAAGAAAAACTAACGGGATGCTGCGAGTTTTAAACAAAAGATTGCCATGTGTCCCTTTAAATGTATTAGAAAACAACAACTTTGTTTCGATAGAATCAGTGGTTTAAATTTCTATTCTTGGCATATGACATTGAAAAAAGAAGTTTAATGTTAAACTGTTTAAGGTTTCCTAAGTGACGCAAGTTTTTTAACAAAAAAAAAATGTATTTCATCTTCAGTTTGATTACATATAGTGCAAAGTCTGTTTTCACGTGATAATTTAGGTTTAAAATAACGACCATGTTCTATAAGTAAATCGTGTGCACTAATTCTAATTTTTCTTTTGTAATTAATTTAGGGAGTCCAAAGGACAAATAAATTTATAGCCAAAAATTAGTGTAAATCTTCGAAAAAGTATGAAGTTTATTGTCGTAAAGTTTGCATTTTAAAGAATTAATTTCAGCAGTGATATCGGCAGAATACTTCTGTATGATTGTTGTGGAATTTGTTAAGCATCCAATGATCTTGGAGCATCTGTATATTTATTCAAAGAGTTTTAATAAGAATACCGTGATCTGTGACCTTCATTGAATACGGCCTCGACAACATTATACATTTTTCTTTTAAAAACCTTTTATACATGCATATAGTTAAATTATTAATCTCTAAGGTTAATTTATATATTTATTTATATTTATTGAATTAATCCAAGCATGTTTGTTTATTATAACGAGTGTTGTTGACTGATATTTTGCATGTAACATGATAATTGTTGAGGCAAAAAAAGTTGGATGATAATATTGGGATAGATTATGAAGGACCTTTTTTACACTCTTCCACAGTTGGGAAAATTATGGAGTATTTTAGCTCATTTTGTTCTGTTTGTTATTATATTATAGTATTTCTGTGTTAAAGGGACACAAAGCAATCTTGAAGTAATTATCAAGTATTACAATTTGAACTTTATTTATTAATCTGGAATTATGTTTTTTAACTTAAACTGTTTACATATAATTAAATAAAAGGTAATACAATTTAGAGTTATCAACTTTACTCCATTACTCTACCATGTATATTATTGGTACATCAATTTTACTTCATTACTCTACCATGTATATTATTGATGCGCAATATAATAACTAGTACTAGTAGTATGCTTTTGTTTTGTATTATTCAGTGGAATACTTTTAGGTTTCAAAAACGTCCAGATTGCCTAATGTCCTGTTTAACTTGTTTCTCATACAGGAAAGATTATGAAATCTAAGGAGGAGCTTAATGCTGATATTGTTAATTTAAGAATAGATAATAAATTATAATATCAACACCTCTTTTTTTACAATATATTTAATCTTTTACAATATATTTAATCATTGATATGATGTTAAATTATGGTTATTCGTGAAACTTTTGGTTTTAGCAGTGGCGTAAAAATACAAATACATTATACCAATTCAAATTTCATTTTGCAAACAACTATTTTTGTCTTCTTATTGCTCACTCCATGTTTCACCGAAAAATGACCTGGATTTCTTAAAAGTTTCTACTATATATCTTAGACACATGCCTTACTTTTCATGAAATAATTATTATGCAATTGACAGTAAATAAAGTTTGTTATATTATCTGCGTTATTTACTTGTTTAAAGCTCTTGTATAAAATCCATGTATACCCGGTTAAATGTAAATGGTGACTATGGTGACTAATTTCGGTACAATTTTTCACCGCTTACCCAGTAACTGCGGCCCCAGCAGGGACTCGATCTCTGGATCTTTGGCTTACTGTGGCAAAAACTTGCACAGGGAGACACACAATGTCAATCAATTAATGACCATATATACAGACATTCCCTTAGCCTCGTCCATCGGACAGGGACATAAATCCTGCGGTGCCAAGTAGCAGTCTCCTCTGAGCATTGTAAAGAACCACTGGAATATATTTGATAGTAAGAGTGGTACATGGTTCCCAGACTCGGGCGTATCCTCCTTTCTCTGGGGCAGCTCAAAATAACATAAAATGCGTTACACACAAATGTATCGGTGGACCATAAACTCTAATATACTTGAGTTTCGTTACATCCACGTAAGTGTGTGAATATAGTTACCTTTAAGGTTTTTCTCGTGTTTCTTTAGAACATGACCGCGAAACCCTGAGATGGATTTATAATCTTTGTTACAGTCCGGACAAACATATACAGTGGCGGTACCCGCATTTGACACATGCGTAGGTTCATCATCTTCAGTATATTCCCCTAATAAGAACTCTAAATCAATATCATTATCCCAAGACAGAAAATTGTCTTTACTGTAACTTGACATTGTAAAACCGACATACTGAGGACATGAAAATATGGTGGTTTTTATATACCTGAAAAGAGTATTTGTTAATACACAGGACTATTTGACAGACAGTCCTACAGACAAGCATGCCTACACAGACCACACACAAGTGTCAAATTATATTACTATATCAACATCACCCCTAAGGTCTAGACTCAAGGTGTATATTGGGTATATTCACACCCCATTGACGTGACATATCGCTAAAACAACACGGCGATCTTCAGGTAGACAACCCTGCCATGCATCTTTTATTAGGGGTAATACACACATACTGGTGTGACACTACATGTAAATCGCTATAACAACACGATTGACAGGAGTTCATCTATTTTTCACACTTATTTCGGCAACTAGGTAGCTATATTTTCGCTCATATTATCTGGTATATTACACCTTTATCAGAACTCCTATTGCTTGTCTTGAACGTACGATAAATTCAAAGAAACATTAATTGCTATTTGATTTATTTATACATATTTTATTTAGAACTGGACAATTTGAACGAACGATTTAAAAACAGAACCCCTTCGTCAATCTTTATCATTATTGACGCTTCCGTAGTAACGGTGTTATTCGACATGCGCATGCGGTGTTATTCGACATGCGCATGCGCGTAACTAATCTCGTGCCGCTTTTATGGAGAACAAAGGGTGGTCACGAGAAATCGCGATAAAGCACGAGGTTTCATATCTGTTTGTTGTTAGATCTGTGTATGAACTTAAATGTCCAATGCCAATAATTTTATATTAAACGCGCGAACATCTCGGGCATGTGTTTTGATTGATTTTCGAAATGTATTGTTATTTAATGGTAATGGGATTAAATAAGGTACTTGTGAAACACGCGCCGATTGTGTATTTTAGAGGGTTTTGTTTATTATGAGGTTAATCACATTTGAAATTGCCGAAATTGACCCGAAGATGAAGGCGACTCAAATATATCCCCACATGGATAGAAAAGCGAAGTCGGCCAAATCATAGCGAAGTTTAAAGCGACTTCGCCTAATCGAGTGATCCCGGTTAACAAAGCCCTCGAATAAGGTGTGCCTCATAGCTTGTTAATGCATCTATTTAACTTTGTTTTATTAAAGCGCACATACCACTATAAAGTGGGCATTTTCCTTCGTCGCAAATATATTTCGATTCATATCTTGAATTTCTTAAAGCCCTCCCAAAGTATTCGAAATGAAAGAAAACGTACATGATCGTGACGATTTGGGAGTGTGGGGGTGGGGGCGGGTGTGTGTGTGTGTGGGGGGGTCTAATCTCAGACAGTGCTGAATGAATCGAAATACCGTTTGCGGAAAGGAAATACCTTCTAGAGGGATGTGAACTTTAGATATACATAGACGTCCAATACGTTTTCTTGAATTATCTCCCTTAGTAATAATTCTCCATTTACATATTTCGAAGTCGCAGTTCTGTCGAAGAGTGCAGAACAATATATACTCTACCATCAACGAGGTATGTAACTTAATCTGTAATATGAAGGTGTAGCACACCCATTGCAACACAGGAAGTGTCGGCCTGGGGTAGTCGCATAATGGCGTCAATAAATAATTCTCATTTCTTTTTGTAAAAAAAGGCATTTTTACTAATTTAAAGTGCTATTTTTGGTTTATACCACATTGTTGATCTATTTGTTACATTTTTCAAGCATTGCCATGTTAAAATTTGTGAGTTTTGAATTTATTTTGCTTATATGGAAATGAGTGTATGAATACAATATTATGGCATCTCAGTGTTTATGTTTTTAAAGGGACCATTCATTCATGAGACAAGTTCTTTCTTAGAAGATACATGACCCCCATTTTTCTGTGGATTTTTTGGCAGCATATATGTCATTTATGATGATAATGTAAGTTATTCATTTTTAATTTGGGCCCAGATATGAATGACAAGATGGCATTTAAATTTTAATTCACACACAACTCAATGCAACAATCAATGGGTGTGTTACACCTGAACTACGGTAACATCTTAAACGCCATTTATTTATTACCATTGTTTAAAGACAAGGACATGTTATATATAGCAACAGAAACAAGGTAATACGGAATAAACACAAACTTGACAAAGAAAGCTTAACATAGTTACATAAATATGTGTAACGTTTCGCCGATATCAAACAATATATATACTTTTGCTTGGGGCCTTCACGTCTCACAACACAGTTAATTTTGCATAGCCCTGCATATGTAGCAGGACCCCTCTGGACCACTGTAGAACTTAATGAATTTTCTTAAAAATATTTTCTTTGTGAAACTTGATGTCTGTTGCACGAAATATCCAACAAAAAACACGGGGTTGACCAATTTGCTTTTTTTTAATATCAATAGTTTGAAGAGACCCTCTTGAATTTGTACATTTCACTGACATTTTCAAATGTATCACTACCCAGTATTAGATTCTCAGATCTGGGCTCAGAAACATTCAGGCATATCCTAACCTGTATGAAATCATGAACTTGTCCCATTCTTGTCACCTGCAACAAAAAAAGAGAAAATATTTGCACATTTTAAGAAATAAGCAAGAACCGAATAACACAGATCTTTTTTTTAAGCTCCAGAAAGTTCCTACCGTGACTGGCAAGAGAAATAACTGTTTAGTGAGACCTTCAAAGCCTTGATCAGAACAAATAGTTACAAAACAAAGATTCTAAAAATGATTAAAACAATGATTTCAGAACCCAAATCAATTGATTACACGTGTACTTTACGATGCCACAACTACCCCCGGATTAATGAAGTGTTGTAACACCCCCTCTGCTATAGCTAACCTATCTGTCGTCTGCGAAATGGAGTTCCAGCCGCACACTTCTATACAGTAGTATACTTTTATAGCGGAAACACTTATATAGCGCCAGCTCCCTTTACCAACACCTTTATCAAGGAAACTGTGCTTCTCAAGATCACTACAGATGTGTCACACAGAAACCTATCAAAGAAGCGGGGCTTCAATGACAAGGCTCTAATTCAAGGATAGCTACATACAACTCATGCAGTCCTATGCTCACATATACCCTCTCAATGAAGCGGGGGTTCTCCGGAGAGCCCGGATATAATGTTTGATAGTGCTTTTGGCCCAAACTCCCAGCAAAACGCTGTAATTTACACAATCCTTCAGCAGTATTTATTTAACATATACCGATGTTAACCGTCAGACAGTCAGAAAGAAGTGCCCAAAACGTGGCGGTGTTCTAAGGTTTATAGTCCCTCTGCCATATGAGTCAACAGGAACGTTTAATAGAGTTCATACACGTTCCTGGAGTCAACGAGAAAAATCATTCGTTACACTCGGCATTATGTTGGGGCTAATTTATGCCCCAAAACTGAAGAAATCTCCCCTTGTATACCAGACGACTATGAGTGACCTCTGGCGGCTCACCGATATTTGACGATGTTCAACGGAAATTGGCGAACATCAGTTTCATATAAATCACGTATATATTGTAACTGTCTTTCAACTAAATTAGTGCAGGGCTTTATATGACGTTTAATTATCATCCCAGATTAGCGACATGGTTATCAAAATGTCTTTCAAACAATTTATAGTTTTATTCAATAATATACGTACCTACAACTGGCCTGTTTTGATAAAACAGTAAGTATTTGCTTTGTAAGCGGTTTGTGATCAGACTACACTAATTAGCAACCAATCAGCAGACAGGGAAAACGTTCCAGGGGCTAAATTCGGAGCTATTACACAGAATCTCTTAATTTTTATTGGTTGACAAGGTAAAAAACAAAAACATCTTGCTAAAAAATTAAAATTCAACTTTTGAAGAGTACTTCTAAAGGTTAAATCATACATTTGTGCAATGTATTCATAATTTGTTGCAAAATCAAATGAAGACGTATATTTTACATTTTCCTCATGTTTCTACATGCAAGTAGGTGGGTCAGCACCAGGGTTTCCCCAGGGTCATAAGGCATGTCGCATGCAACATGCCTTCCTGGAAAAGAAGGGAAAAACAACATGCCTTCATCAGAGCAACATGCCTTAAGATTTTCTTAATTTGCATGAATAACAGATTTAAAAGAAGAAAAATAGAATTTCTATGGTGATTCTTGTTCGTTTTGCACCAAAATCATAAAAGTATGTTATTTTGCCATTTTGCCATTAATAGGCACTATTTTTTTCAAGCCCATTTTGGTAAATGTAATGTCAGAACAACATGCCTTCAATATTTTCTGGGGGAAACCCTGAGCACCATCCGACCCAAACAGCTTTTCCAAAACATACTCAATGTATGGTTTGTGTATGTTTTTTTGATAAAACTAAGAGATAGGTCTTTCAAAACAAGTAAGCAAAAATATGGCTTCTTATATAAGGGAACTCAGAACAGAGCTTAGAGCTATAATGAAGGTCTATGGAAAATGAATTAGTTTAGTCTGATCTAAAGGTAGATTTTGCATAGGGTAAAAGTGAAAGTAGGCATACTCTTTTTCTAATACAATGGTATGAAAGTTTGAGAAATGTTGAATTATGGTGTAATTGGACATTTCATATGACTCTTTTAGTGATTTGTACAATTTTTAAAGTTTTATGATGCAAAATAGGTAATTTAATTATTTGTTTAAGGTTGTGAACACAAAATTGGCCATTCCTGACACCTGGCCTGGAATTCACCAACCATTCTTCAAACTATTCTTAGACTTGAGCCCAAGTACTGAAATTTCGTTCACAAATATTTCCATGACTTTCAAAGATCAACAATCGTAAGAAGTAGCTATTAATTAGTATGCATCATATTTATACATAGCAACTTGCTATGAACGTTTAATCTGTAAATTTCTAGAAATATTTGTGATTGAAATTTGCATACTTGGGCTTAAGTCTAAAAATATTCTCAAGAATGGTTGGTGAATTCAAGGCCTGGTATACACAACTGGCCTATAATGCACATGTTTGGCACACTTACAGGTATATCTAGTAATTTTCACGCATTTCTGAGGCTTTTGCCCACTTTTTGGCAAAAGTAGCAGAAAGTGACAATCTATATCTGTCCGCAATCTTGTCGAAAAGTCGCTTTTGTCTATTTTGAGTAAGATGTTGAAGTAAACGCTGACTCTGAGTTCATTGCTACGTAACGGTTAGTGTCCATATGCAAATATTGTATGCGTTTTAACACATTTGTCAAATTAAACTATTTCATTGATAAAAAATAAGACTTTTCCATGTTTTTTTTAAACCTTTTTCTACCCCACCCACTTCATTTTAATGAATGTTCATAGATCTGTACTGTAAACTGTGCTTATTGGATGCATGGTTGCATGACAATGACCTGTAAAGATGGTACAAACCATATCTAATAAAACATACAAAACATAGCACAGTTACAGGCAATCTTGTGTAATGAGCATATTGTAAAACATGGCATGGCCCTAAAAGTGGAGTTGCGGAGGATAGTCTGAATTATTTTTTGTTATTTCTAAACTTAACATTTGCATTTTCCTGATGGTTTCACCTATAGAAACTGCTAAATAATTTTATTTAAATCATTTGAAGGCACATTTTGAATATATACAAAAACAGAGGCATGTTTTGATAAAATTTGCTATTTTGACCCCTGAAAATTACAAGTATCATTTTTGAGTACATATTACTTTCAAGATATCTTCAACTGGTTAGGTCGCATGTTAAAATCCCTTATTTGGAGCAAGTGATTGGAATGGTTGTCAAGATTTTGAAGATTCGGGATTTACGCGAAAAAAACGTAGGAATTTTGCTTTAGCCGAAGCTCTTTTAAGCCCTCATATTTTATCGAAAAGGATTTTTTTCTAAAGAAGAATGACATCATTTTTCTCAGATTGAATGTATCAAAACAATTTAGCCAGAAAAAAAACAATTTTAGTCAGGTTTGAATGTCTCTTTAGATCAGACAACAACAATTACCAACCAAACAGCGGGCAGGGAAAAGGTTGCAGGGTAAACTCGGAGCTATTACACAGAATCTCTCAATTCTGATTGGTTGACAAGGTAAACAAACCAAAAATCTTGCTAAAAAAATAAAATTCAACTTTTGAAGAGTAATTTTAAAGGTTAAATCATACATTTGTGCAATGTATTCATAATGTATTGCATAATCAAAAAAATAAGTATATTTTACATTTTCCTCATGTTTCTACACTAGGTGGGTCAGCAACATCCGACCCAAACAACTTTTTCAAAACGTACTCAACGTATGGCTTACGTATGTTTTTTTGATAAAACTAAGATAGGTCTTTCAAAACAAGTAATAGAAAATTTAGCTTCCTGTATTAGGGAACTCAGTACAGAGCTTAGAGCTATAGGGTGTATAAACACGTTAATACACTTACCTCCCTTGGAAACAATTAAACCCGTCAGTAGGAATTACGGACATTACGGACCATGGACATTACGGACCAGACAAAACGGACCATATTTAGGGACATTACGGACCATCTATAGGAACATAACGGACCATGATTTGGGGACACTACGGACCATGCTTGAAAATAAGATGGACCTATAGGAACATAACGGACCATGATTTGGGGACACTACGGACCATGCTTGAAAAGAAGATGGACCTATAGGAACATAACGGACTATGATTTATAATTTCATTTACAGTTTGTTTTAACTTTATTCTCCTCATCCTCTTCATATTTTAATAAATACTTGTATATAAATACTTGTTATCTCTATTTTTTGAAGTTGTAATCTTAGTATAAGGCCTAAAAAAAAAATAGGTTTGTTTCTGGTTACATGCCCCAAAAAATATGGGTCGGTAGGTAGGCTTTTTTTTTTTTTTTTTTTTTTTCTCCAAGACAGACAACACAATCATAAATATTTACTTTCATTATGCATTAACTGCAACATCACATCATGTTTAGGAAGGCAAATTAGATCCCATGAATTAGAAGTGACGAGTTTTAATATTTTTTTTTTTTTTTTTTTTTTTTTTTTTTTTTTTTTGGAAGGGCACCTTGACTTTTTTTTTCGGAGGTCCATAAAAAAGTTACGGTCGGCGGTAAAACGGAAGGGTCGGTCGGGTAACCAGAAACAAACCTATTTTTTTTTTAGGCCTAATCCGTAATGAAGCTATTGTATGGACCTCATTTATCAACAAATATTGTGCATGATATTTGGTGTTATTTACATTTTATATAACAGCAGATCTTGCCACACATCCTCGCAAATCAATTGTAACGCTTATTAGGATTTGCTCATTTTGATATGACACCTGCCAAATGCCTTCCAAACTAACTGTGAACAATTCCCGTGAAATTCCATTTGGAGAAACGGTCGATGGTTATAATGTGACCATTGTCAAATTCCTGTGAAATTCCATTAGGTGTTAGAGACCTGTGGTAATTTTGATTGCATTTCATTAGTGTTAATTAGTTGTAATTATACAACTCCTGCATTTTTATTGAAAGAACGACGTTTGTTTGTTGCAATCTTTGCAAACTGATGTTTAAAACTGGTAATTTTGATTGCATTTCATTAGTGTTAATTAGTTGTAATTATACAACTCCTGCATTTTTATTGATTGGCATACTTTCACTGTACCATTCTCGTTGTCCTAATTTTAAGTCATTTGCAAAAAAAGTTGGCATTAATATATTAATGGTCCATTATGTTCCTATAGGTCCATCTTATTTTCAAGCATGGTCCGTAGTGTCCCCAAATCATGGTCCGTTATGTTCCTATAGATGGTCCGTAATGTCCCTAAATATGGTCCGTTATGTCTGGTCCGTAATGCCCATGGTCCGTAATGTCCTGATACCGTCAGTATAGTGTAGTTACTTCCCTTAGTATACATTTCTCCATTTACACGTCGAAATGGTACTGCTTGTTACCTGTTTTTCAATCAGAGATAATTGATTATTGATGGAACTTGCGGAGGATTTGAATTTTAATATTGATCGTATCAAACTGTAAACGCATACAATCAACGACAAGGTAGGAACTTTTTTAGATTGTTTACTTCAATACAATAGATTGTTTACTTCAATACACTTTTATTTCAGATTTGTTCAATATATATATATATATCATATATTATCATATCACACTATTTCTAGCAACATTTAGGCTACAGATATATGCAAATGGTTTGACCTACAAGTTGTTCCTACATAAGTTACAGTTCTCTCCATTCTGGTTGAAAGAAAGTATGTGATTAACGAAACGAAATTGTAATTTGTATTCAGGAAAACATGATTGTTTAATTTTTAACTCGAGAGCAATAACCATATTTATAATTCTATTTTACTTTTAACTCACGAATACTATATATACATCATATATTTATTTATTTTTTATTATTTTTATATGTGTGATGCATTCACATTCCATGTGATATCAGCATCATGTGTCCTAGCTGAAACTTTTTCTCTGTGATGAAACAACATTGGCCGAGTTATAAGCAAATAGTAGTAGAACATAATAAAGTGTAAACTGCCGCGTTCAACGTGAAGGTTACGGAAACACAATGATTGTTGTTTTGCAATGTAATAATTGAATCACACCAATATTTGTTTTGTTTTTAAAATCTAACTTGGAACTTGTCTTCTATAGAAAATTGGAAATGTCAGCCTTACATCTATAAAAGAGTAATTGAGGCAGTTACGGACAATAATCATTTTTAAGAAATTTGACATTGACCTAAAAGGAATGGGTATTCAGTACAGTATAAGGATAGTTTCCAATCAGAACGTTTAGTTCTCACTTAAAACACACCACTGTATGTAAGAAACATGTAAAACATTGTATTCATCATAAAAAAACATCATGTTTCAAAAGATGAAAATGTATAACGAAGCACCACATTCATAGAAAAAAGGCATCTCCTCTTACAAAGGCCAAGTATGTTTCGATTATATGTATTATTATGTAAGTGTATAAACATAGGTTGACTGAAGACATATATAAGTATTTAAACCAGTATTGTAAAAACAGGTAATTTTGAAGTGCAACAGCATAACGTCCGAAACCACATACATTTTAGTTATTATAGCAAACCCAGGACCTTAATGTTTAACGTTCAGTTTCTGGCCTGTGATAAATAATCCAAATTTCCACGATGTATTGTGTTGCTATCAGGCCTGCAAAACATGCAATGATTTCATATGAGATATTACCGTGTTTTACCTGGTAACAAGGCGTAATTATCACTTTTAATAAAAAAAAATGAAATTTTACTTTTGATCTGTCGATAGTAACGGATGCATGTCTATTAATGATACATCTATAATTCTGTAAGAAACTCTTGGTATATAAACCTGAACTGTTTCAAAATATCAAACTGATTATGATATTTATTTTGTTCCAGACACCACATTGAGACGACATAACATCATGCAACCGTTTCAATGCAGCATATGCAGGAAAGGGTTTACAAAGACAACTCATCTTAACTCACACATGAACATACAAACAGGCGAGACACCATATACGTGTAGCATGTGCAGTAAAGGATTTACCGATTCAGTTTGTCTTAAAACACGCACGCACATATATACCGGCGAGACACCTTATAAGTGCAGCGCGCGCAGTAAAGGGTTTAACGAGTCCGACAGTCTTACAAAACACATGCGCACACACACAGGCGAGACACCTTATAAGTGTAGCGCGTGCAGTAAAGGATTTACCGAGTCAGACAGTCTTACACAACATATGCGCACACATACAGGCGAGACACCTTATAAGTGTAGCGAGTGCAGTAAAGGATTTACTGAGTCAGACAGTCTTACACAACATATGCGCACACATACAGGCGAGACACCATATACGTGTAGCGTGTGCAGTAAAGGATTTACACAGTCATCCAATCTTAAATCACACATGTGCATACATACAGGCGAAACACCATACAAGTGTAGCGTGTGCAGTAAAGGTTTTGCCGAGCCCGGTAATCTAAAAAGACACACGCGCATACATACAGGCGAGACACCATATACGTGTAGCGTGTGCAATAAAGGATTTATCGATTCGCGCTCTCTTAAAATACACATGCGCATACATACAGGCGAGACACCATATAAGTGTAGCATGTGCAGTAAGGGATTTACCAAGTCAGGTTGTCTTAAAATACACATGCGCATACATACAGGCGAGACACCTTATAAGTGTAGCGTGTGCAATAAAGGATTTACCGATTCAAGCTATCTTAAAATACACATGCGCATACATTCAAACGAGACACCATATAAGTGTGGCGTGTGCATTAAAGGATTCATCCAGTCGAGCAGTCTTATAAAACACATGCGCACCCATACAGGCGAGAAACCATATAAGTGTAGCGTGTGCAATAAAGGATTTACCAAATCAAGCTATCTTAAAATACACATGCGCATACATTCAAACGAGACACCATATAAGTGTGGCGTGTGCATTAAAGGATTCATCCAGTCGAGCAGTCTTATAAAACACATGCGCACCCATACAGGCGAGAAACCATATAAGTGTAGCGTGTGCAGTAAAGGATTCACCCAGTCGGGCAGTCTTACACAACACATTCGTACACATACAGGCGAGACTCCATATACGTTTAGCGTGTGCAATAAAGGATTTACCCAGTGAGGCTATCTTAAATCACACATGCCCATACATACAGGTGAAACACCATACACGTGTAACGTGTACAGTATAGGATTTATCGAGTCAGGCAAGCTTAAAAAACACATGCTCACACATACAGGAGAGACATCATATAAGTGTAGTGTGTGCAGTCAAGGATTCTCGCATTCGGGCAGTCTTACAACACACATGCGCATACATACAGGCGAGACACAATATAAGTGTAGCGTGTGCAGTAAAGGATTTACAGCTTCAGGCAATCTTAAATCACACATGCTCATACATACAGGTGAAACTCCATACAAATGTAGCGTGTGCAGTAAAGGCTTTACCAAGTCCGGCAATCTAAAAAGACACACGCGTGAACATACAGGAGCCATATAAGTGTAGTGTGTGCAGAAAAGGATTTACCGATTCAAGCCATCTTAAAACACACAAGCGCATACATACTGGCGAGACACCATATACGTGTAACGTGTGCAATACAGGATTTACCGATTCAAGGAATCTTAAAACACACATGCGCCTACATACAGGCGAGACACCGTATACGTGTAGCATGTGCAATAAAGGATTAACCAGGTTATGCAATCTTAAAACACACACGCGCATACATACACACGAGACCCAATATCACGTATAGCTAGTTCAGCATGGAATGATCTAAAAGGACACATACGCATACATTAATCTCTAACTAATAATACTGATCCACCATATATGTGTATTGTGTGCAGCACAAAATTATACAAATCACATGATCTAGAACTTCACATAAACATCAACACGAGTTTACATCTAGCAGAATCTGCAACACCTGTGACACGTGAAATTAATACAGTACAATGTAGCGTTGGTTTAAATATTTCGTGTGAGTTTTTACTGGAAAGACGATAGTGTAGTGACCCTGATGGTTGTGTGGTAGGTAAATATGTAAATAACTTTAGAAAAAATCGAAGCAGAGGACTTTTGTTTTGTTTTGGAAAAGCGGATATGGGAAAATTTGAATGCCCGGATTATGTATACTGGGTCACGACAGTTATATGGCGGGTCCTATTACCGGCTTCGCGGCGACTGAACATAACATTCAATTAGTAATTATTATACTGGAAATTATAATTATGTTTTAATTAGTCTTTCTTTGTAACAAATTTGACTATTCTGCTGTTTATTATTAAATCGATGGGTTCTTTAGTCAGAAATATCAGAGACTTTAGAGAGTCAAGTTGTATAACATATGCCGCTTTGAGACCACAACTGTTTGAATCGTATACGTAAAATACTCATTATGAAACTTTATATACATATTGCACATGACTTGCTATATGCATTCATAATCCATGTACGAATATACTATCAATGCATTTAAACTAAAATGTGTCCATAAGACACATGATTCATATACTCATAAGAAAATTATCTTCCGGACAATATTAATTTCGTGATCTTTTACTTTTCCAAGAGACATAACCCTGTAATTACAGAGGCGATGGGCCAATTATACAATTTCGCCGAGACACTACCCATTTATATTTAGACCAAGTTTGGAGAAGACTCGATAACAATTATTCAAGCTATGAGACACGGACAACATTAATTTCCAGAATTTGTATTATTCTAAGAGGCTTAACCTTGGCACTACTTAGTGGATGGGACGGATTATCGAACTTGGCCAAGATATTGTGACCATATACAATGATAAAACGTTTGTAAAATGTTGGGTGACAATATCCCAAGTTAAAGTCCTGTTACAATTAATTTATTGATGTCTTAATATTCCAAGAGGCTTAACTCTGGAATTACCGAAACAATGCAGCCGATTATCGAACTTGGTCGAGACAGTGTGTCCATATATAATTTGAAGAAGTATAGAGAAGAATGAATGACCGTTACCAAAGATAAAATCCTGATAACATTAATTTCGTGAAATTTCACTATTCCAAGGAGCATAACTCTAAAATTACTGAGGCGATGTCAATACGAACTTTGTCAATACTTTGTACCTACATACAATTTGATCTAGTGTGAAGAGGACTGGATAACAATTACCCAAATGAATATATTGACGTCGTTGATTTTGTGACATGTTACTGTTCCAAATGTGAATAACTATTTAATTACAGAGGCGATGGTGTCGATAATCGAAATAGGCCAAGACATTGTGCCCATATACAGTGTAAAGAAGTTCGGAAAATACTGTCCGCACTCTAACTTGTTGTAATTGTTATCCAATCTTCTCCAAACTTGGTCAAATTGTATATGGGCACAATGTCTCAGCCTATTTAGATTTTCGGCCCCATCGACTCTGCAGTTCCAGAGTTATGGCCCTTGGCAGGGTTCTGGAAATATTTTGAAAATCCACTTGCCCAGGGCAAGTGGATTTTCAAAAGTCACTTGCCCTGCCCATAATGTCACTTGCCCCACATTTAAGAACACTTAATTGCCCCAAAAATTGGCGCTGACCATTATATGGTTAAACGGGACAGACCGCCACATAATTTGGACCATTATACTTAGTTAGAAAAGGAAGGGAGAATGTATTTTATGAATTAGTTAATACATTGTATTTATTCATATAAAAAAATCAAATGGTTGCATTTTCTTCTTTTGTGTCTATTACATCTTTATGTTACTTAAATTATAAAATGATGAGACAGTCACCACACACACAACCCCATCATTTTTGATGACCATCCAAAAAAATGCTTGGCAGCTAATTTATGGAACTTTTAATGTCACAGTGTGTACATTTAACCAGTTGACAGAAAAAAAAAAAAAGAAGTATTCATTTAAATGTGCGACAAGCAAAGAAACAAGACAAAATCGTTATTAAAAATATTCACTTGGCCCCCAATTTCTGCAACCATGGTAACGTTCCTACGCCTTTGTAAAGGGAATTATATGAAAGTGAGAGGCATGAATAGGGGTTCCCTAGGAATTGTTTAAGAAGTAGTAGCAGTAACCTTATTTATCAAAAGCGACAGTTCAGAACTTGAGAAAAAGTTCCGTGATTGGTTTTGAAATCGTGAAAATCGCGAAAACCCATGACATGCGCATATCGCTACGTTATGCAACTTATTTGTGTAGTATGCACTTCCATATACGTTTAATTACAGATTATATCAATGAAATACACCAAATACCTCATAAAAGCGCATTGGTAAACGAGTGCTTTGAGTAAAAGAAATGTATTTTCGTTACGAAAAAATCTTCGGCAAAATTGTCTGAACAAAAACATAACGTCACGTGGGACTGTCAATCATTATTTTGACACATTAAATTTGCAAATTAAGAAAGAGTTTTTGATTTGATTGGTGGAAGGTCCAAATGACATTTAGAGATTTCTGAATTTATGGTTGGAAGGTCACGGACATAATTGCCGCGATTTCATTGGCCGATGGACACACGTCTGACGGTTGTGTCAGGATTGTTGTTTTCAAATGGTGTGAAATGCGCGTGTGGGTTAATTAGGTTGTTTATTGAAATAATGCCACAAATTAAGCTGCCTGGGGCGAGATTGTTGATTTGTACCGAAAGTTGTTTGATCTTATTAACAATCGCTAGCGGCGAAAAACAGCTGCAAGTTTTATTCAGTTATCAAAATGAAATTCTGATATGGCTAGTTTGTCACTTGATTTGTTCTGGAATGGAAATGTCCGTCGGGCAAGTGGCGGGCAACCAGATTTGCGAAGGTCACTTGTGCGCACCCAAAATCCACTTGCCCGGGGCGTCGGGCAACCGTATTTCCGGAACCCTGCTTGGAATAGCAAAAAATTGCAAAATTAATGGTGGTCGCACACTAACTTCAGTTATTGTTATCCAATCTTCTCCAAACTTGGTCAAATTGTATATGGACACAATGTCTCGGCCAATTTCGATTTTCGGCCCATCGACCCTTTCGTTTTAGAGTTATGGCCCTTGGAATAGTAAACAGTTGCAAAAATAATGGTGTCCGCACTCTAACTTGGGTAATTGTCATCCAATTTTCTCCAAACTAAGTCAAGTTGTACATGGTCGCAATGTTTCGCCCAAGTTCGATTTTCGGACCGATCGCCCGCGTACTTCTATAGTTATGCTCCTTGGATTGGTAAAAAATCGGAATGGTAAAAAATCGCGAAAAAATAATGTTCGCTCTCTAACTTAGGTAATTATTATTCAATCTTCTCCAAACTTGGTAAACTTTTATATGAGCACAATGTCTCACCCAAGTTCAAGTTTCGGCCCGATCGCCCCCAGTACTTCCATAGTTATTCCCCTTAGAATGGTAAAAATTCACGAAATAAATGTTATAGCGGGGACATCCGTGTCCCATGGACACATTTCTAGTTGTTTATTACATAGCTGTTTAGGTTGTGCTTTTTGCTTTTTATTTCATGATAACTTTCTGCTGCTTTTAATAAAATATCCTTATAGTTATGCGTTCTCTGGTTTTTAACATGACACTTGTTAATAACCTTACATTTCTTTGTACCAGTTTCATTATTGTATATGTATGAATATAGTTAACTTCGTAGTCCAACACATTCAACAATGGGTATTCCACAATTTTCATCTTTCATTTTACCAATATCTTTTTTTATTGTCGTTGAAATGAACTTGATTCTTCCGATCATAATCACTATTATGCAAAAGTTCTTTATCCTTATAAAAATCTGCATACACATCTTTTGTTTTAATTTCATAACACAAAAAATCAGTATCAGTAAACAATAACTTAACTTTCTTACCATATTTATTTTTAATGTAGTTGTAATGGAAATCATGCATCAAATAGTTCGACAAGTCTAAAATACACATACCAACACAAGAAGGACGATATAGAATTAGTTTTTCTTTTATTCTGTTTATAGCAAATAAAATTTCATTAAACTTTTTACAAGAAATAAATGAAGTTCTTGCTGCATAGTTTAAAAGGACCTCCTCATCATGAGTCAATTTAACATTAACTCTTTTTCTTAAATTTGCCATAGTCTTGCCAAAAACTGAATTGTTCATTAGTTTAAAGAAATCCTTTTCAAAAGCATTCTTACCAACTGTTATTTTAGCAGTGTTAAAGTCTATGTATACGTTTAGCCACTCTGATATATCAAACTGTAATATTCTGTGTATTGTTGTTACCTTTAATCCCAACTTTTCATACAGTTTCAAGTTTCTGTAATGCACAGCCTATTTCTTTTTATCCTTTAGTGTTGTAACAAGCTTACTTACTTTACTAGATCCTAAATCTTCGGGATGACTAAAATGTATGTACTGTTGGCATGTTAAATATTGAGTTCTGCTCAACCCGGGGCTAGAGGGGGTGAACGGTAGCAAGCACCTTTCATTACCGTTCATGAACAGTCTCAATCAAACCGAGACTGCAATATTGTGTGTATTTATCGTTTTATAGCGCTCCGGTTTCGAGCCTCTCACCGCTTCGGGTTCGAATCCCACCGGGAGCTCGACTTGTAAGTGAGATATAGGTCATGGTATTCTCCCATGTTTTTTTTTAAATGCTTTCCATATTTGTTTCGCATGCTCGTAGTCTGCATCTGAAATATGTTCTTCATTTTAACTTAGAATAAAAGCTATCTTTATCAGGTAATTTAGTTTCTTCAAAGCGTTTAAAACTATTCTTATAGGGATAAACACCTTTTCTTTTTACGAACTTTAACTTTTGGTATGCCATTTATATGTTTAGCTCTACTGATCAGAGATCAGCAGAGCTTATGCCGTGGTGCGGTGTCCGTCGTCCGTCCGTCGGTCTGTCTGTCCGTCCGTCCGTCTGTCTGTCCGTCCGTAAACTTTTTTTTGTAGCGACTACTCCTCTGAAACTACTGAATGGACTTTCATGAAACTTTACAGAAATGTTGCCCATGAAGTCTAGTTGATCCTAGCAAAAAATCATGTTGATGTGAAATCCAAGATGGCCGCCAAATCTAAAAATAGGTTTTTAAAAAACGAATTTGTAGCGACTACTTCTTGAAAACTTTAAGAGATATTGATATGGGACTTTTTCTAAAATGATCAGCATGACATGATGTTGGTCCTAGTCGAAAATCGTTTTGATTCGACGTTAAACATGGCTGCCAGCGGCCATCTTTGTTTACAAAGAGTTATATAATGAAAACTTGTAGCGACTACTCCTCTGAAACTACTTGACGGATTTTCATGAAACTTCACACGAATGTTGCTCTTGATGTCTTATTGATCCTAGCAAAATTTCAGGTCGGCCGGAAATTCATGATGGCCGCCATGGCTAAAAATAGATTTTCAAAGTACAAGTTTGTAGCGACTACCTTTTGAAAACTATAAGTGATATTGATATGGGACTTTTTCTAAAATGATCAGCATGACATGATGTTGGTCCTTGTCAAAAATCGTTTTGAATCGATGTTAAACATAGCTGTCAGCGGCCATCTTTGTTTTCATAGAGTTATATAATGAAAACTTGTAGCGACTACTTCTCTGAAACTACAAGACGGATTTTAATGAAACTTCACAGGAATGTTGCTCTTGATGTCTAATTGATCCTAGCAAAATTTCAGGTCGGCCGGAAATTCAAGATGGCCGCCACGGCTAAAAATAAATTTTCAAACAAGAGGCCCAAGAGGGCCTGTGGACGCTCTACTGGCTAAAACAGCTCTTATAGATTTAGATAGATATAGCTAGATATAGCTCTTCTCCTATAGATTTAACAAAGGAAAATACAATGTAGCATTTTTCAACAAATCAAGGGCCATAACTCTGTTATTATTAACAAAATCAAGCTGGTTTTCAAAATTGTCCAAGATTTCATTGATATACCGCGCTTTGCACAACTAGACATCATACTGAGGCTTCCTGCCAAATTTCGTAGAAATCCAACAAGCCGTTTAAGAGGAGTAGCGCCGACAATAACTTTAAAATAAAAATGTCAAAGGGCCATAACTCCGTCAAAAATCAGCGCACTGGAACTAAAGCGTGACATGCACAACTAGACATCTTACCGATGCTTCCTGCCAAGTTTCGTCGAAATTCAACAAGGCATTAAGGATGAGTAGCGCCGACAAGAAATTTTAAAGTAATTGTCAAGTAATTAAAAAGATAATGAAAAAAAAAGAAAAAAAAAAAAAAGTTCAAATCGATCAAAAAAACAACAAGAGGGCCATAATGGCCCTGAATCGCTCACCTGAGTTCAGTGCAGGTATTGTGCTAAGGCTAGCTAGGAATTGTAACCCAAGAGGAACTCAACTGGGGCCTTATTGTTGGATGGAGGGGATATATCGCTAGACAATGTGTTTATTGAAGACACTTACCAAGCAATTACTGGTACCAGGGGCATAATTAGAACTAATTCTTGTTACAGGTCCACTAGATGATACTACATACCAAATATGAAAGCTATAGGCCTTGTTTGTGACATATAGATTTTTGAAGTATTGCTTACATAACTGTATGTTAACATGTGACCACCAGGGTAAGACTCCCGATGAACAGGGCAGAATTGTCACAGGTCCATCACATGCTGCAAAGCAATAAATGCTCTATGGCTAGGCATTTTAGTTTTTGAAAAGATTGTTCAAGTTTACTCCATCCGGTACCGTGTTCTGGTGAGCTGAATAGGGGTCAAAATTGTGGCCTCTGGAGTGCCCACAAGCAAATTCCAATATTGACCTAGTGACATAGTTTTTTGATCACATGTGACCCATTTTGAAACTTGATCAACATATAATTCAGATAAACAATCTGAGAAAGTTTCATCAAGATCTGGTCAAAAATATGGCGTCTAGAGTGTACACAAGGTTTTTCAAGTATTTGACCTAGTGACCTAGTTTTTGACCCCATGGGACCCATTTTCGAACTTGACCAAAATATAATTAAGACAACATTTCGACAAAGTTTCATCAAGATCGGGTCAGAAATATGGCCTCTAGAGTGTACACAAGGTTTTCAAGTATTTGACCTAGTGACCTAGTTTTTGACCCTGTGTGTCCCATTTTCGAACTTTAGCAAGCTATAATTGAGACAAATATTCTGACAAAATTGCATCAAGATCGGGTCAAAAATATGGCCTCTAGAGTGTACACACGGTTTTTCCAAAGCTTGACCTAGTGACCTAGTTTTTAACACCATGTGACCCATTTTTGAACTTGACCAAGATATAATTAAGACAAACATTTTGACAAAGTTTCATCAAGATTGGGTCAGAAATACGGCTTCTAGAGTGTACACAAGGTTTTTCAAGTATTTGACCTAGTGACCTAGTTTTTAACCCCATGTGACCCATTTTCAAACTTGACCAAGATATAATTAAGACAAACATTCTGACAAAGGTGCATCAAGCTCGGGTCAAAAATATGGCCTCTAGAGTGTACACAAGGTTTTTTCCAATATTTGACCTAGTGACCTAGTTTTTAACTTCATGTGACCCATTTCCGAACTTGATCAAGATATAATTAAGAAAAACAATTTGACAAAGTTTCATCAAGATTGGGTAACAAATATGACCTCTAGAGTGTACACAAGTTTTTCAAGTATTTGACCTAGTGACCTAGTTTTTGACCCCATATGACCCATTTTTGAACTTGACCGAGATTTCATTGAGACAAACATTCTGACAAAGTTTCATGATGATTGCATCAGAAATGTGGCCTCTAGAGTGTACACAAGCAAAAGTTAACGGACGGACGACGGAAGACGGACAACACACCATCCCATAAGCTCTGCTGGCCCTTGGCGTAGGAATATTTATCAAAACAAGGTCACGTGATAAAATCGATAACAAAATGACATTATCGGGAAAATTGTCACTGGTCAGATTTATTCACCTCTTATTTATAAACTGTGATTATGACAAAACACAATCACAGATCGTTGTTAAAGTAATAATATTCACAAACTACATTGGTCGAACATAATTGGTGTACACTTCGTGTAATTCCCATTAATAGTTAAATGTATTTTTCAAAGGGATGAATTTAGGTTGTTTTAAGGTTTAAATTGCCAACAATGCGCTTTTAAATCAAAATGGATTTATTTCGTCATTTTAGAAGCGAGAATAAAAACAAATGCATGTACGCATAGATAAATCTTTCCTCTGTCCATATGCAAATTTTTAATGAAATCGGAGACAAGTACTTTTTTTTTCCCCAAAATTAACTAACATGACCCACGGACGCAAAGACGGCATAATGCATATACATTTACAGACGCGACCGGGTACACAAGAAATGAAATAATTCCATTATTTCAATACATATATTTCAAATGTATGTATCCTTGCATTCCAGATTAAATTTCTGATCTATACATGCTTTTGGTTTATGCCGGAGTGCTCAAAATAGGTTTTAACAAACCAAATTGCAACGGTACGTCGGGAAAGGAAATGAGGATGGTGAAAATATATGTTGCAGTGCTAATTTTCTGAATCCGAAAAAATAGCGAAAAAATGAAGTTTTAACAGCGAGAATGAATTTTTTTTCATGAAAGTGTTCATTGACATGTCTACTATTAAAACCCAAAATTTAAAGTCAATCAGAAAAAAGTACTTTTTTGTCCCCAAAATTAACAAAGTACACCGTATTCGCTAAAATATGAACAATCGCCTTTCGAAGTTAATGTACACGCGGGATATAAAACCATGAGATTATGAAATTCTTTTTAAGAGATATATTGATTTCAATATTGTTCTGTATTATTAGAGTAGAATGTTCACAGTTTTTCTCAAGGACACCATTACGGTAGTATCCCTGCAACCCCGCCCCTCATCCCACCCCCACCACCCTCCATACCGTATTGATTAAGTTGTATATAGCTGCGAATGGGCAGTTTTAATCAAATTCGATTTATTGCATCATTTTAGAAGCGAAAGAAAAAAACAAAAGCATGTACGCGTAAATACATATTTCCTCTGTATATATGTAAAATATAAAAAAAAATCGGAGGGAAGTACTTTTTTCCCCGAAAATTAACGAAGTACATCGTAATCGCTTAAATACGCCGAATCGACGTTCCAAATCGCACGGAATAAAATTGTGGAATTATGATTTCATTTATAAAGATAAATCGATTTCAGCATTGTTAAATAGTTGTTATATTATTGATGTAGTATGTTCACAGTATTTATGAGAACAACATTACGGTAGTATCCCTCCAACCCCGTCGGCTTCCCCCCTCAAACCTGTACACACAATACGTTGTGTATTGCTGAGAATGCGCCTTTCATTCAAATCGATTTATTTCGTCATTCTAGAAGCGAGAATAAAAACAAAATCATATAGATACATCTCTCCTCTGTATATATGTAGAATTTCAATAAACGGAGACAAGTACTAATTAAGTAACTGGACCTCCGACCCAAAGACGGCAACATTCATATCATTTAGAAAGACGACCGGCTACAGAAACAATTAAATACTTTTGTTATGTAAACATATTTATTTAAAATGTATGTGTCCATGTATTTTACACTAACTTTTTGATCTATACATGCTTTGGGTTTATGTCAGAGTGCCCAATTTATTTTAACAAACAATGTTGCAACGGTATATCGGAAAATGAAATCATGATGGCGGCAACATACGTTGCAGAGTTAATTTCCGAAATCAGAAAAAGCGATAAACTAATATCAGTTTAAAATATTCTTTTAACTGTTCGTTTAAAACTGAGGGGGCGACTCGAGTTTTAAAGAAAGCAAGATTGGCGTGTGTCCCTTTAACCAAGTAAATAAATGACTGACGAGTAACAGACATGCTAATGTCAGTAACAAACATGATTTTGTGTAGACTCGAAGATTGCATAACATAAACATGTGGGCATGACATTGTGTCAATGGAGCACTTGCCAGATTTGTGGTGTTGTGAAACACTGTACGCGTGAATCCAAAAAGAGCGGGTCTGTTATATTTATAGGGCATATACAGTTATATATATATATATATATTTATATATATTATTATTTTATATTTATTTTTATGGTCCCAGAACGCAGTCGTACTCACTACTATATTGAAAGTAAATACTGAGTATATATGTGCGGTGCGTTACGATCTGTAGTATTTGAAAGCAGACATATTAAACATTTAAAGTCTTAAATCAATCGAACACAACCGAGTCGATGTTTGTTTGTGTTACAATCAGTTGAATTCCACACATAAATACACGTAGTATGCACGAAATGTAGACTTTAAAATTAAATTCACCACAATGTATGACGGTGTAATCCGCCGTTCTTTACAATGCCTGCCTTCATCCTCAAGGAAAGAGTATTGTTTTTCTCGAATCAATGATGCTCGAGACTTACTATGGTTAGTATATAGGAAACAGTTGATGTTCTACTTCTTTCATTTTCACCACCTGCAAGAAGAAGAATCCAGATGTCATTTACTTGATTATACACAGTTACATACCAGTTGCAGTCATAAACGAGTGGAGAACAAAACGGGATTGACTTAAAGGCGCAACTTTCTTTGCCCTAGTAGGGAGAGATTGAAGGTGTGTCATCAATTACACCAGCTATATACAGGTCTGTCAGTTACTGTGAATGGCTCTAAAAATAGCACCTGTAAACAACACTCTCTGCATGCAGACGTGTCGTATGGGGCTACTGAGTGGGTTGTGAAAAGCTTCTAGGCGCATTCTGCAAATGTCGAACTGCACACTTTTGTTAACTGTAAGACATAAATGACAGGTATACAAACGAACTGAACTAGAGTTTTAAGGTGCACATACACGTGTAAAAGTTCACAACCCACTTAGTTGCCCCTACGACATGTATGAGACACACTGGCCAGGGCACTCGTTTGTAACAATTGAATTGAATTGAATGTTGTTTAACGGCTCATCAACACAGTATAGGTTATTTAGAGCCGCCCCAGAGAGAGGGGAAGGATACATAGGAATCCGGGAACCTGCCCTACTCTTATTATCGAATAGATTCCTATGGTTCTTTAACGTGCTCGGAGGATAGACCGATACACGGGACCGCCCGGTTTACGTCCCCATCCGACGGACGAGGCTAAGTATCCCCACATTTTTTTAATCTTAGATACAATTTGGTTCATTCTGGGAATATTTCCCAACATTTTTAATACTGTTAAGTTAATGGTTTAGCCTGAATTTTCCAAATGTGTGTGGAAACCCGATTTAAAAATAGTCGTTCCGGAATAGTCATTTACACACATATTGAAGATCAACGAAAAGATCAACGAAAATTAATTAAGATTAATACAAAAATTCACGTCTACGAACGGCGAGACGACTTTTCATATGAACCGTCCTACGACGGGATGCACCTGTCCGTATGTAAAAAAAACCCACCCCAGACGTCAAATAAAAGAGAATTAGCGAATAGATGCATTTGTTGTAACATATCTGTAATATAATGTAGCAATTATGCTAGAACCAGTCCAGGTAAATACGTCACTTCCGGTTTGTAGCCTGGAATTCATTACAAATCCAGAGCTCATACAAGACAGACGTCAACCCAATACAGTGGAAAACCTCCATCTGACTGTGTCTGACTTCTGATTACGTGAGTTACCATTTGTAATCACTGTATAATATGTATATCTAGGGCAAGATTGCTTTAATGGCGTTGTCGGCAATAAAGTACCTAGAGGCACATATTGGGAAAATCCCACTTGTGGAATTCACATCGATAGCAAAGTTAGGCTCGATGCAGAATTTCGGTCTGTTGCCGATTAATTCGGTAGACAACTGTTGTAAACAACTGTTGTATGTTGTTTTATGACATTTTATGTCCGATAACACTCTAAAAGAGAAAAAACTGTCGGTTTTTATCTTTTATTGTGTTGCGGTAAACGCAATTTGGCGGGAAGGCAGCCATACCATATCCGGCTTGCTCAACTTGGAAGCATGCGCAGTGATATGCATTTAAGACCACGAGGTATTGCAAATTGTAAACATCCGTTTTGCAAACCGGAACATCAAAATCGAAATAAAAACATCGATTAATCAAAGGAAAAACATATAATTTAATGCATAGAAATCTTTAGAGTTCAAAATTATTATATGATAAACTTTAAAAGAAATATTCAAACTCTAAAATAAAATTATCATTATTATTTTTTTATTACAGAGCACTTTACTCTTGTATTGCTCTTAAAGGAATATATTCACTTCAAGAATATTTAATTTTTTTAAAGCGACGCTTACTTGCCCACACTAAATGAAAGAAATTGTCGGTTTCTTCTCTTTTGGTGTGTTGCGGTAAGTAAACTTTTTTAAAGGTGATATATTCTTTAGAAAGGGTACATAGTATTCAAGAATATTTTTTTTAAAGGGATACTTACTCGCTCGCACTAAACGAAGGAAACTGTCGGTTTCGTCTCTTTTGGTGTGTTGCGGTAAGTAAACTTTTTTAAAGGTGATATATTCTTTAGAAAGGGTACATAGTATTCAAGAATATTTTTTTTTTTTAAAGGGATACTTACTCGCTCGCACTAAATGAGGGAAACTGTCGGTTTCGTCTCTTTTGGTGTGTTGCGGTAAGTAAACTTTTTTAAAGGTGATATATTCTTTAGAAAGGGTACTTAGTATTCAATAATATTTTTTGTTTTAAGGGATACTTACTCGCTCATACTAAACGAAAGAGATTGTCGGTTTCTTCTCTTTTGGTGTGTTGCGGTAAGTAAACTTTTTTAAAGGTGATATATTCTTTAGAAAGAGTACATGGTATTCAAAATTAATTTTTTTTAAAGAAACACTTACTCGCTCACACTAAACGAAAGAAATTGTCGGTTTCTTCTCTTTTGGTGTGTTGCGGTAAGTAAACTTTGTTTTTTAAACTTTTGTTTTTTATACACTTGTTTTTTTTGGAAAAAATAAAAAATAAAAATAAAATTTAAAGGGACACTTACTCGTTCACAATAAATGAAAGAAATTGTCGGTTTCTTCTCTTTTGTTGTGTTGCGGTAAGGGATTTTTTTATTTTTTTATAAAAGAATAAATACACTTGAGAATTATTATTTTTTTTTTTTTCAAGGGACACTTACTCGCAAGCGCTAAACGAAAGAAATTGTCGGTTTCTTCTCTTTTAGTGTGCGCGGTAAGGAATATATTATTTTTTTTTAAGGGGATACTTCCTATAATGTTCGAATATTTTTTATTATTATTTTTGGATAACTGATATATATTTTTTTTCCATTCAACAGAATTATTACATTGACAACTATAGACATCTCTAACTGGTTCTAGTTAAAGTGCAGGACCACGAAGAGCATATTATTAACCATCCTAGTGTAACACCACAGGATGGTGGGATAAGGGATACAAGACCAAAAGCCTAGTGGGTCATCACAGGCTTATTCATCGATAAGGTTTGGTTTTCAATTAAATCAAAACTATCAGGTATCAATTATACAATATCTTTATTTATTTATAAATATATAAAATAATTAAAAATGTGAGTAAATTTATCTTTCAGAAATTATGTAATTTTTCATTTTTTTTTTTTCTATTTTTTTTATTCTCATCACTTTTAATTCTAATCATGTACTCGGGTCAGTCTCCTTCGGGTCAGTCTTACTTGGGGTCAAAGGTTAGAATTAATTGTTGTGCAGCAAGGGATTTGATGTCATTACCGGGTATCGGTAATAAAATTGCGCATTATATAATGCAATTTAGGGAAGCGAATGGGAACCTATCTCGGGAGGATTTCATTTCAATGAACATAAGGTCTAATGTTAACTTGGTCGACTGTATAGATTTTACATTTTGGCAACCAAATCCTACACAAAGAGACCCTATAGCCCTAGAAAACAGATCTGCCCTAGATATAGCATCAGGGCAAGATAACTCAAGGGCATTGAAAGAGGAAAAGGAAACGAGGGAGTTCATGACTCGCACAATAGATGCGATACATTCCAGCCCATACACCGGCCAAGTCGCACAAAATCAACAAACAAGTGAGAACATATCTGAAATGTCTCACAGTGTTAAAACTCCACAAACACAAAATCCAGAAGGTGCTAGTGGACAACAACCAATTGCGTCCCCATCGTCTAAGGTGATAGAAAGGGGTAATAATCAAGAATCGCAACTGAGAATTGACCCTTATTCATCTAGAGGAGACGACAGCAAATATCGAGATACAACTATCCGATATGATCCTTCGCGAGCTAGGATAACAGATGGGAGCACATATCGAGAACAACAGTTCCAGTATGATGCATCTCTCAAAACACCAGTTTGGTCCACAGGTATACCACCGTCAAATGTACAAAGGGATGCGTATGGTGGTGGTTATTACGGTGTTAACAACCAACAAATATACCCAGGCTATATACCTATAGATATGGCTCAAAGACCGTACCCACCACCAATTGGTTACCCGCCACCGATGCAACTGGTGGAACCTCCAAGACCTTTCAAGGATCCAGTAAAGCCACGGTCCGTATCAATGCCAAAGTCTATTTCCTTTGATGGCAAAGGAAACTGGCAAGCATTTAAGACCAAATTCACATCTTTCGCTGATGGTCAGGCATGGACATCAAAAGAAAGGAGGAACAACTTGTGCTGGAGTTTAGAAGGTAGAGCTAGTGAATTCTACTCTAGATTGATTGAAAGAGAGCCTGGAATGGACCTCTTTGATGTATTAGACAAATTAGAGAAACGATTTGATATGAAAGAACTTCCCGAGACGGCTCAAGTTAGTTTTTCATATGCAACACAATCAGTTGCAGAATCAACAGTAGAATGGGCGGATAGAATCGTGTGTTTGGCAATGAAAGCTTATCCGGATTTGACCGACACGCAGATATACAAACAAGCCATACTGAAATTCTGCCAAGGATGTCTAGATAGAACAGCCGCACAATATGCTCTCAACCTTAGACCGCAAACCATGGAGGAAGCCATTGACAAAATTCGGTGGTACCAACATACGGACAGGATTATGTTTCATCGACCAACCACCAAAAGAGACCCCATGAAAGTAATGGCGACTAGAGCATTTGACCCATATTATGAAAGGGAAAGTGAGGGAGAGGAGTCGTTCAATGTTATAACTCCCAGAGTTGCTAGGCTTGCACCACAACCTGAGGTTCAAAGGAAAGTGCGTTTCGAAGAAAAACCTCAGGTAATACCGAAAACCGGGAATATTGAAGAAAAGTCCTCAGAATGGAAGAAAAAAACGAAGCGTCTAGAGAATAGAATGGACAAAATGGATACCAAATTGGACAGCATGGATTCCAAAATAACTAGTTTATTGGAAGCCATGGAGAGGCTGACGAATTCTCGTAGAGAAGCACGTTCCCAATCCCGGTCCCCATCCAGGTCGCCGAACCGAATGAGGTCAGTGGTATGTTACGAGTGCAATCAAGAAGGTCACTATAAAACAAATTGCCCGCGGTTAAGGAAAGAAGAGAAGAAAGTGTCTCAGGTGGTCGAGGATGATCAAACCTATGAAGAGGAGGAGGACAGCGACGTTTATTCCAGTGATGAGGATTTAAACCAACCAGGGTTGATCAGTCAGGCCTGAGATCAACCCATGACGAGGAAGGCCATCCAATAGAATCCGATGATCTTGCTGAAGACCTGACAACAACACATGAGTGCAAAGAAGGCCAACGGTTTGCAGATCTAGTGCAATCCGATAACAATGAAGCAACAACATTCGAGAACATCCACATAACCAAGTCCATCGATGAGTTGCCATCAGATATTGAGATTAGCACTAGTTATGAAGAGCCCATCTTTGTAAACCAGTTGCGCTCAGAGTCAATGTTAAAAGTGCCTGTGACAATAGAAGAAGTGGAGTTAAAAGCGGTAGTCGACACCGCAGCTCAGGTGACTATAATATCAGATAAGATATATAACCAACTTGTGAGAAAACCACCCACAATTAGAAAGATTGTTCTACAGACTGCTGGAAGACAAATGAAAATACCCGGTTCGGTTATAGGACCGGTTTCATTGACCCTGGGAAAGAGGAAATATCTCGAAGAAGTGTATGTAGCGCCCATAGAAGATGACATGCTTCTAGGATTGGATTTCTTGAGGAAGCAATGTATCACCCTCGATCTGCAAAAAACTGAGATGATCTTGGGCGAAGAATGTATTTCAATGGTGTTAGGAGCGCCCACGATGCGAGAAAGAGTAGCCAATGTAGTGGTATGCAAAAGAACAGTAGTTCCACCAAATTCAGTAAAGAGGGTAGAATGTTCAGTCAGTAGGCCGATGTCGCAGTTCATGATAGAGCCAACAAAAGACATGCCGGCGGCAATGCCAAGAACGGTGCATTCTGGAAATACACAACCAAGGGTTTGTGTAGTTAATGTGTCTGATCAAAACATTATTTTGATGCGCAAACAGCACATTGGATTTGCAACAGAGGTTACCATGGTGTCCATGCCAATGGAAGAGGATGAACATGGCTATGAAGAGATTATCATTCAAAAGATATCGCACGACGAGCAGCCAGCTAAGGAAATTCCACCCCACCTACAAGGTTTATTGGAGCGATCCGTGATAAACTTAAACAATGAAGAAAAGGAACAGCTCACCGATTTACTTGTGGAATTTGAAGATGTGTTTGCCAAAGATGATCTAGATCTTGGAAACTTTACAGAAGTTGAACATTCTATTGATACGGGTAACGAAAGACCAGTTAAGCAACGTATGCGACGGACACCGGTCTGTTTTGCTGGTGAAGAAAAGGCAAATCTAGAAAAGATGCTAAAAACAAAAGTGGTTAAACCCTCTATGTCGGAATGGGCATCCCCTCCAGTCCTGATCCGAAAACGAGATGGGAGCGTCAGGTGGTGTGTAGACTACAGAGCCCTCAATGCTGTAACGGTCAAGGATGTTTTCCCATTGCCACTAGTAGACGACTGTCTAGACACTCTGGCGGGTAACACATTATTTTCCAAACTCGACGCTAACTCCGCTTATTGGCAGGTCAAAATAAAACCGGAGGACCGGAAGAAGACTGCTTTTTGTACGAAGTATGGATTATATGAGTTTGTTCGGATGCCGTTCGGATTGACCAACGCCCCGGCTACCTATTGTCGAGTGATGAACTTAGTTCTAAGAGGTTTGAATTGGGATATTGTCCTCGCATTCCTTGACGACATCTTAGTTTTGGGTAGGATCTTTGCTGAGCATTTAAAGAACCTCAGAAAAGTGCTGGAACGATTTAGAACATTTCGACTAAAATTAAAACCCAGTAAATGTGTCCTATTCCAAATAAAGGTAGAATTCCTGGGAAGAATGGTTGGACCAGAGGGTTTAGCATTAGGAGAAAGTCATATCAAAGCTGTACAGGATTGGTCCGTACCCAAGAATACAAAACAGGTTGAACAATTTCTGGGTTTGGTAAATTACCACAGGAGCTTCATTAAAGATTTTGCTCATCTGGCAGCGCCTTTGTACAGCATTACAGGGAAGAATAAGTTTGAGTGGGGAGAGGCACAGGAAGATGCTTTTATACACATCAATAGAGCATTAACAACAACACCAGTGTTGGCACTCCCGAATAACACTGATTATTTCATCCTGGATACAGATGCGTCCGAGGTAGCCATAGGTGCAGAGCTGTTACAAATTCAAGCTGGCCTAGAAAGAGTGATTTGTTTCGGCAGTTTATCACTATCCCATGAACAAAGACGGTATTGTGTGACTAGAAAGGAACTGTTAGCAGTTGTACGATTTACAAGACAATATAGACATTATCTGTTAGGTAGAGAGTTCACGGTGCGAACAGATCATAGTAGTCTGACCTGGCTTCTCAACTTCAAAGAACCCCAAGGGCAACTGGCCAGATGGATTGAGGAGCTGAGTCAATATCACCTGGTCATAGAACACCGCCCTGGAAAGAAACATGGAAATGCAGATGCCCTGTCTAGACGACCAGAAGAAGACGCGGTCTGTCCCGAATACAGGCTGGGTATGAAGCTAGCAGACTTGCCATGTTATCCTTGCAAGTATTGTGAGAAAGCACATAGAAACTGGTCAGACTTTGCAGAGACAGTGGACGATGTCAAACCACTTGCGACTGGTTCCAAACGCACAGTGTTCCAAGGGGAAGAAATAAAAGGTCAGGTCATACAGATCGACCAAAGAAAACCACAGGATATCGCAATCAACAGCAGTTCAAAACCAGATACTAGCCGTGGGACCAATCAAGATGAAGTTCTGAGCAGTGTAGAATTGAGGCTAACAGATGATGTGCTCGAGACTACATGGCCTGAACAGCAGGTGAAAAGCGTAACTTTAGACAATGATGACTGGGATATTCTAAAAGAACAACAAGAGGACACTGATTTGAAGTTAATAGCTGCCTGGTTGGAACAGCAGAAAATCCCAGAGGAGGATGTGCTATTTTCTTCGAGCCCTGCAGCAAAATATTACTGGATCAACAAGGAGGTGTTCTGCTTGAAGTCGCAAGTAATATGGAAGAAATTGCTCGACGGTCAAACACTTTTAGTGGTACCAAAATCATTGCAGACAGTTATGATACACGCCATTCATGATATACCATCAGCGGGACACCAGGGCGTGGATAGAACCAAAGCACGTATCAAAGAAAAATATTTCTGGTATGGAATGTCTATAGCCATTAAAAATTATGTGGGTACCTGCGGACTGTGCAACCGTAATAAAGGGGGAAATAGACTAGGCCGGTTCCCTCTCACAAATTTTCAGGCAGGAGCTCCAATGGAGAGAGTTCATTTAGATTTTATGGGACCTCTTCCGAAGACACCTCAGGGAAATGAGTATGTACTGATGATGGTAGACCAGTTCACCAAATGGGTAGAATGCATACCTTTGCCATCACAGACAGCTGAGATAACCGCCCATGCAGCCGTCACGGAATTCTTCAGCAGATTTGGGTATCCATTTCAGATCCATACCGACCAAGGTAGGAACTTTGAAAGTCAATTGTTCAGCACAATTTGCAAACTTTTGGGAATCCACAAGTCTAGAACCACTCCTTACCGGCCCTCCGCAAACGGCCAGGTAGAGCGTTTCAATAGAACATTGATGGATGCGGTCCGGTGTTTTGTGGGTAACCAAAACAGCTGGGATAAACATCTGGCACAGCTGGCGGGAGCTATAAGGTACTCGGTCAATCGTCAGACCGCATTTACGCCAAACAGATTAATGTTGGGTAGGGAATTGAACCAGCCAGCAGATTTATTGTTTCCAGGAGCACCCAGATCAGTGGCGGAACAATCCCCGGATGAGTATGTTAAAGAGTTGGGAGGGGCAATCACGACCGCTCATGAAGTAGCTCGAGAAACTCTCAAGACAGCACAGGAACGGATGAAAAGAGATTATGATGTCAAGGTTCTTGTGAAAACATACAAAGTAGGAGACCCAGTGTTTGTGTTGGACACAGCATCTACAAAAGGTACAAGCAAGAAGCTTTGTCCTAAGTATAAAGGCCCTGGAATTGTTGTGGAAAAAATAACAGCAGCGTTGTTTCGCGTAAAGATCCGAAACAAGGAATTTGTTGTAAACCACGATCGCCTGAAGTTCTGTTCGGACAGAGAGTTGCCTGCGTGGATTATCCGACTTCAGAAAGATCCCACTCTCTTAACAGCAGAACGTCCTGTAACTACAGCGGGGGCCCTTGAGGACGAAAAATTGTATTGTACTTGCCGGAAGCCAGATGATGGGAAATTAATGGTCCAGTGTGATGACTGCCTAGATTGGTTTCACGGGGCTTGCGTAGGGGTTACTAGCAAAATGGTTAAGCGGTTAGGGAAATATGCTTGCCCAAATTGTAAGGCTGACCCAATCGCGAGACCTGAACCGAGTCCTTAATTATTTTAGGTATACGGCCATGATGGAGGTCCCGAAGGATGAAGACTGGAAGCGTGTGATGTCAAAGGGAGAGAAGGACATCCGGTCTTCAACCTCCAGAGAGATTCTAGTGCCTGCGGTACAGTTAGCCAGGGACCTAGGAATGATCAGAGGCATATCCACAGCGTCCTACTTGCAGCTGGCCAAAGGGCAATATGGTCTGGCCGTAGAGAGGAAATATGTGCCATGGATACGAGATTTCCAATGGGCATGTGAGATATTTCTGAGCCGGAAGGAAATTAAGGACAATTTTTCTATTCCAAAGGACATCGGCCAACCTAAGCAGCGGTCAACCAAACAGCGAGTTGCTAAACCAGCGACCGCCGTTAGACCCCAGGGGGCTGATGCGAAAGTCGTCGATCAACCAAAACAACGGTCAGTGCCACAGCGAGTTGCTGATTTAGCGACCATCGTCGCTAGATCAGCGACCGTCACTAGACCAAAGGATGCCGAGGCTGACACTAATCCAACCGGTAAGGTATCTGAGATGGAAATAGATATCCGGATACCACAGACAAGGGAAAGGTACAGCGTTTCACCTGCTCGAGCGAAACCGATCATGATTTCACGGGCATGCGAGACCTCTCCCTCCCTCCTTCGGGAGTATCTGTTGCCCAGGGAGGCATCTATACCAAAGAAGAAGTCCATCATACCAAGAGCTGAGAGTGGTCACAGATCTATAGGCCCGAGACCCAAGACTGGACCAACTCCCTTGGTGGTGGATTTCAGAATATCACGGCCAGTCGTGGAAAAGGGGCGATCATTAAGCCACAAACGGTATGAGACGCGGGTGTTCTACAACAAGGACTACCAGGGATCTTTGAGTCCACCTAGGGACCGGAGAAGCCCATCCAGGGAACACCAGGAACGCCGAAAAAGTCGAAAAGATTCCTACAACAAGGATCACAGGGGATCTTTGAGTCCACCTATGGACCGGAGAAATCCCTCCAGGAAATCTAAGGAACACCAGGGACACCGAAAAGATGTGCGTCCTCATCCGGACCGGAGAGTTTCACGTTCGCCACAGAGGGCAGTGAAATACTACTCACCGGTGTGTGAACGACGACGAAGTTTGCGTTCATCCCGGAGAAGTCCATCCAGGAAACATCCAGGACGACGCCATAGTAGTTCAAGTTCCCCTTTGGATCGGAGGTATGCCCAACAGGTTCATCGGATTTCACGACGCCAATCACCTTCGCACCTGGATCACAGAGGTTCGCATTCTTCTAGGAGATCTCCAGTAGACCCTGGTAGAAGACGACCTCTGGATGATCCCATAGACAAGGATCGAAGAGCTCCACTCAAGAGGGCACAAGATTCCCCCCTACCAACTGAACCAGCCAAGAAGATTAAAAGATCTTGCTGTCCTTTAGAGGATTGTGGAATTTATGCCCGCAGAGTGAAACGACATGTTTACTCTAAACACATACCGGTAGTGTTTCACGATTTCGAGACCCCGGAAATGCTGAGTAGTCGTTCGTTTCAGGAGCGCCGTCTATTAGGACTCAAACTCTTGGCTACCATGGTCCTTGGTGCTGATGGAACTCCAGAGAGACTGGTAAGGTTTGTCGAGACGAACCTGTGGATTGACCCGCTAGCTACTATAACCCCCGAGACCGGGAGAGCGATGCTAAGCTTGTGTCAAGCCGCAGGGTGGATTGATCCAGGGAAGTTTACCCTGAATCCTGTCAACTCGCCAGCCGTGCTCATCCATTGGAGACCATTGTCATTCCTTATGAGTCGTCTCACAGGACCGGACTCTAGACTAATGTGGGAGCATTTTGGACCGGATGTTGAACCAGTTCAAACAACTGCGTCTCAATCTGTTCCTGGGTTCAGCAAGTCCCGAAGGAATCGACCTAATCCCATCAGACGGGCCAAGGCCAAGAATCGGGAAACACACGTCTCTGAAGAGAATCAGGAAACCCCAGCCAAGGAGGAGTCGGTATCCAAGGAACGAAGCCTAGTGTTGACTTCTACTACAGGAGTACCAGTCTCGTTGACTTCAACCACAAGTGGATCACTATCAAGGATGTCCCAGTCTGTGTTCGCTTGTGGAACAACAACTGGACTGAAGCTGTCCCTTGTGGAAGAGCCCCTACCAAGGCAGGTACAGGATCTAACTCTTGTATCGGACGTCACCATGAAGGACCTGGAATTGGATTATCAGGATAGTCCAGACAAACCTAATGCTGGATCCATCGAAATTCCATCCCAGAGTGAAGAAGAGGCTTTGCTGAGATCCGATCATGGCAGTCTAGATGGGTCACCTACCAAATTAAGGACAGACGTCATTGTGACAGAGCCCAGTCTCGTTGAGTCTCCTTCAGAGCTAACGACAGACGGGAGTGTTGCAAGTGCCGTGTATACGAGGACTCTTGCTGCTATAACCGTTTTGGGGTCATGTGTGTCCCCTTCGGGACCCAGGCCCTCCTACGCAGCAATGGCAAAGAGATCTCCGGTTGCCCGAATAAATCCTCAAGCTTGACAAAGTCCCGAGACGAAACCTCCGGAACCAGCTCTCTTGACCAGCAGAAACAACGAGGCGTTTGATAGCCACTTTCATCTCGATCGTCTTTCTAAGACCTTAAACGTGTCAATGAAGGACCTAGAGAGAGTGGTTACTCAAAGCACTGAGGTAATATCTCAACACCCAACAACCCTGGTGGGAGGAGTAATGGTTTTTTGTGACCCAATAAATCATGGGAACATACCGTGGGGTTTAGGTAGTCAATGGAGAGTTGCTGTGGGCGTTTATCCTAAGAAGATCGAGCAACTTACCCCGGCAAGATTTGATCGTCTGGCCCAAATTCTGATGAAACCAGAAGTGGTAGCTTTAGGGGAAGTAGGTCTAGATTATACCGATCCCTCTACAACATGGGAAAATCAGACCCGAACGTTGGAAAAGGTATTGGGCCTGTGCAATCCAAGGCTGGTGTTAGTCTTACACATAAGAGGCAGTAGAGGAGACCATCTGGCAGAAGTCTCAACTCACTGCCTGGACATAGTAAAGCGTCACTGCCCACCAGAACAAGGAATACATTTACACTGTTTCGGTGGGGACCTGGACCAGCTAAAAGCATGGAGAAGTGCGTTTCCGAATTGCTACTTCGGATTTACTGGGCAAGTTTCTCGGTTTAATAAAGCCCAACGAGAAGCACTTAAGGCCGTCCCTCAAGATCGACTCCTCATAGAGACCGATGCACCCTATTTACCCATGCTCATTGGGTTGGTTGTCACAACACCGGCTTACATTGGAGACGTGGCATACCAGGTGGCCCGGGTACGACTAGAACCAGTTTCAGTCGTTATCCAGACTTTCAGGGTGAATGGGGAACAACTCTATGTGGCCTCATCCGTGGAGGAATCAACGACGAACATGTAAAAAGACAGTTACAGTCCCCGGACTAGAATTTATTTCAGTCCATTCTGGGTGAGGAAACTAAAAAGAGACTAGGACTAGAATCTAATTCAGTCCCAGTTTACAAGAATACTTCTCTCAAGCTGAAGACTCACAAAGGACTAGAGCTTGTCTCAGCCCACAATCCAGGTAATCAAAGGACTAGAGCTTGTCTCAGCCCACAATCCAGGTAATCAAAGAATTCCACGAAGTTCTACAAAAGAGAACGGGGAGGTGTGTAGCAATTATGCTAGAACCAGTCCAGGTAAATACGTCACTTCCGGTTTGTAGCCTGGAATTCATTACAAATCCAGAGCTCATACAAGACAGACGTCAACCCAATACAGTGGAAAACCTCCATCTGACTGTGTCTGACTTCTGATTACGTGAGTTACCATTTGTAATCACTGTATAATATGTATATCTAGGGCAAGATTGCTTTAATAATATTATTACAGTAAACAATCAAAAAAGTCCATACCGCGTCGTCGATTGTATGCGTTTATAGTTGATACGATCAATATTCAAAATTTGATATCTCTAAAAGTTCCATCTATCATCAATTGTCTTGAAAAAAAAAGATAAAAAACAGCAGCAGGTCGGGAAGGTCAATTTGTAAATGGCGAAATGTATACTAAGGGAGGTAACTACAAGATTTTAACTGGTTCATAGTTAAATATAATACTAAGGGAGGTAACTACACTTTATCCTTTGTACCACCTGATATGCCGCATAATGTACTATTGCTTGGTTACTAGTCCTTGAGCTGGCTGTAGACTCCCCTCACCCCCAGGGGAATTTTTGCAGGGTATGATTTACTGAAAGAACATACAATCAGCTTCAAAATGAGACATGTGTGCCATCTGACCTTTTGGCGTTTGTGTGTAACACACGTGACAATTACGTTACCATAACAATTCCAAAACACTTTCAATAAATTTGAATACGAGTAAAAAATGTGCATATGAAAAACAAATAATATGAATATATCGAGCTCAACTCGTTAAAAAACACTGGAATGCAAATAAAAACAATCATTAGCACATTATGGTTATTAGAGCCACCTCATTGAGAGGTGAAAAATACAAAATAATCCTGGAACTCTGCCCTGCTACCGGTTACACGAAACACCCAAATCTACCTATTTCCCCAAATCCACCCAAATCTACACCAAATCCACACCAAATCTACCCCTAAATATCCCAAATCCACACCAAATCTACCTTATATGGTGTTACATCGATGTTGTTGTAAAACATATCACAACAAAAAAAATCATTGAGCAAAATGAAGATGTAGTTGTTTAGTATTTGTTAATCATTTATTTTGTTATCACAATGTGTAAAAAAATAACGTAAAAATCGTTAATTCAGTAATAAAATTAACAAATATATCTTTATTTTTCTCAAATGATTATTTTATTTTTGATATTTGGTACAATAACATCATTGTAAAAAGCAAATAAGGTAGATTTGGTGTGGATTTGGGAAGTTTAGGGGTAGACACAAGAAAAACAACGTATATAACCGATTCAGCAACTGCGACTGATAGCATTTGTCTTAAAACGTCTTAATTTTTGAAACGGTTGTGACACAGCATGGTAGACTTATAATCCAGAGATCTTACTTGTTTTTTACAAATTTTATTGCTCATTATTATTACAGCATGGAATCTGTACACAATAGCAGAAAAAGGATTAGACCGAAAGTAAAATACTTATGTTCTTCTCCTAGATATCTTACTTGCACCACTGGGTGTTTCAATGTGCCCATGGGGAAGACGTTTAATTTCCTAGCTCTGTATTTTTGATGTGGACATAAACAGTTTAACTGTTTGAATGGTGTGTTATGTTTACGTAATGTTAGCACATGTTAGGCTATATAAAATTGATGACGGTCTAAATTGTTTGTTTAGAGGCAGGCCAATTTATTTTTCTTGAGTAGAACCAGTACTTTTTACCTCCAGCCATCTGTGATAAGCGACACTTTCTCACTTGACAAGTCAAGCTCACAGTGGGATTCCATAGATGCCAAATTTTCCAGCATCACATCAGGGATATTGGACTTCCAAGTCAGGTAGATTTACGTAACGCCATGGAACCATCGCATTTTTTTCAAATATTGAATACAATTGCTAATTTGATTTTGTATTTCATTATCTATATATATACAATAGATGAAAACAAATAACAGTACTGGTATATGCATTATGCCGTAATAAATTAATTGCTAGATTATCATACCGCATTTTTGTTATGCCCGTCTTCTACACCGATTTTCACTGTTTTGAGAGCCGCGTTTTAAACCTGTCCTCTGAAATCCGGAAACGTAATTTATGAAAGTCTATAATCGATCATCGGTTGCATGTAAAAATGCACTTACTTTTCAAAATAGAAATAAACATGATTTTCCATGAGACCACACTTGTGAAAATTAACAAATAAACAAATTTATATCAACTATAATTATTTTGCTGTTGAAATGGCAATAGTATAAGACACAAGACAGGAACGAATACCTGATTAATCAGTAATAATTTCAAGGCCTCAAACTCAGATTAACATACACATGTTATGTTTCATATTGACTAACCGATTATAACCGATGATTGATCGGTTACATCCAATTGATTGTAAATGATGATGGTAAACTTCAACCGACTGCCCATCACTAATCAGTGTATTTTTAGACCACAGAATAGCCATTTTCTATTCAGGTATGCCAGATGTTTGAGCAATTAGCTCCGTAAACCAAAAAGTGAAGTTTATTCGAAATGAGACGCATATATATTTTTTTCAAAATTGTTCTAATACGCTGCAAAAACAAGGCAAGAACCAAATTATGTCATCTGTCATTTACTAGTAATGGGCAATCAGTTGAAATTTACAATCGGTAATTGGTTACCATTGGTAGGGTGTACCGGTAACCGATCAATCGTCAGTAATAATCAGTTAGTCAATATGAAGTATTGTTTCAGGCCTTGAACTTCGAAAAATTATATTAAAGCTTTTCAGTCCCTATTTTAACTGGTAATAACTCATGAATATGAATGAGTCACGTGTGAAGTAGTTTAAAATCGACGAACACCCCAAAAGCCAATATATAAGGAGAAATTGATACTTAAAATTTCACAATTTATTTAGCCTCCGTACAGGTAACATCGATAAATATAAGGCTCCAGAATATATGTGATAAAAAAATAGTTGCCCGGAACGGGATTTGAACCACAGCCTTGCACTTGTAAGATTTGAAAGATGTACGCTGAACCTCTAGACCACTGCCATTTATTGGTATTTTGTAGCATTTTTAACACAAAATAGGCATTACGTAATAACAAGAGCGCGCACACAAACTCATCAAGTGCTAAATCACAAGTCGAGATATGGTTGATTTGAGGCGAAGTATTACTTTTATATTGATAAAATAGGATTATTACTAGAGTAACGTGTTCTGGAAGTTTGTATCACCTCAAGTAGGTAAATGGCAGATCAAGAATCACATGAGAGGCGGCAATAAAGCATATTATTTCTCGATAAAGTGCAGCGAGAAAATATATGTAGTTTTAAAGTGTTGGAGTTCATTGGTCTGATCTACTTGTTTTGTTTGTATGACGTAACGTCGTCTTGACGTTCTCGTGCATAGTGGCGTAAAACTTTCTTGAATCATTGGAAAAACCGCTGTTCTATTTTTTTAGTAAGATAGTGATACTAATTCTATTTTTAGTAGCATAGTGATAACCTGTAGTATGATACAGGTTGTTGTATTCCATTGTAAGAAAATGAAGGTACTATGTATATATTATTGATAGGTATATAATAAGATACAGCATTACACCAGGCAATGTTAATTTACACGTGCGACAATATGGACTGCATATTTATTGATCCATCTTTAGTTGCGTTCAAATATGTTAAGTTATTTTGTCTCATAATAAATGGCAGTTAGTATACTATTTTCTCAAATAGCGTTGTATTTCAATGGATAGAGCACAGGACTTGAAGTCAGAAGGTCATGTGTTCGAGCCCCGAAAGAAGCCAGTTTTTATTTTTCTGTAAAAATTACTGTTACCTGTGTATAGGTACGATGTGCACTGGTCGATATATATACAGTAAATGATTTTCTGCGCTATATTTGCTCGCTTAAATACCAGATTTCGACATGAGCTGGTGACCATGAAGTTATAAATAAAGACACGCCTACAAAGAAGAAATTGATTGATATAGGGACTCTGTAGCTTTAAAGTATGTATTCTGTCCTGTATTGTTTCTTATGGCATTTTATTTTAAACAATAAAATAATTCGAGTTGATATGCGTTTAGCTGTGTATGATATTTGTGTATATGCTCATTTTCACAAGAGTACACGTGTATTTCCGAACTCTTGTCTCTTGGAAACTTGGCAACAGCAGTGGTTAAAATTTCCCCACTCACCGACTTTACGGTACAGAATAACTAGATATATATACATCACTAAAGTGCGATGCGTTTTCATTTATTTATGGTATTTTAGATTATCGATACTGCAGTAGCTTTTACAGTTTATGTAGATCTACTGTTACCTTGATTTTCTTTATCCAGCTGGCAATAATCGGCCGCAATAATCACCAACGGTTGTTTACCTACTAATGACGTCACATTAACGATTAAGTCTGGTAACCTGCCAACTGGATGGACAAGCTCCAACGCGAATAGAGGTGGGCCGGATATCAAACACCGATGGGAGTTAACTGCGTTTTTACTGCGTTTGACTAATGGAGCTAACTGTGTTTTTACTTTTTTACCACGGTTTCTTTCCCCGTAGTATTTACTACTCGCGTTACCGTAGAGCTCGCTTGCGCGCGTCTCGGTACTACCTATATTTATGTTATTTGTGAATTGTTTAATTTAGACAGCATTTTCAACATAATGAAAATATTGTAGTTTACGTTACACCCTGATCGTTATCAAAAATCATAAATACACTTAATAATAACTAGACCGTTAGATACCAAAAGACGCCATCCCTACTAAGTGGAATAAATAAAGGATATATCTTCCTGAAAGGGTATGCATTTCCTACAAAATGAAGTATGATTTTCAAATGAGAGTGGAAACATCAGGGCGTGACATCCATTTGAAATACGTTACCATTATCATATATTTGAAAATGTAATACATTAGTTTATATGCAACAAAACGGTATGTATATTTTATATTATTTATCAAACATGTTAAAAACAAAATGCAATACAACAAATTTTCAAAAGGAAATGTAGTTTACGTTACGTGACGTGACATAAACACGAAATTTACGTTACCATTTAATGTTACTTGTCATAAATATTGACTGTTTGCAGAAACAAAGGCTCTAAGGAGAAGAGAGAGAGAGAGAGAGAGAGAGAGAGAGAAAGAGAGAGAGAGAGAGCTACGATATGTAAAATAAACAAAACAAATGCGTTACCATTGAGTATTTTACTTTTAACTACGATTTTTTTTTAAATGTAATGTAATTCATTAGTATAAGTAAATCAACAAAAATAATGTCTAAAACTTAAATAAATATATAATAAATAAATATTTTAAAATTGTTCATAAATCAGAGAAATAGTAATTTTGCACATTAAACTATTGGGAGCTGATCCTTTATTGAAAATGTTTGTTTTTTTACTAGTTATGGCATATTCCCTTTGTTACAATGTATCCTGCTTTTGAGACAAATCCCAAAGAATAATTATATTTTGTCCCCATGCAATGTAAGTTAGTATTGTCTTATTCTGTTGTACACAATACTAATAATTATATTTTGTCCCCATGCAATGTAAGTTAGTATTGTCTTATTCTGTTGTACACAATACTAATAATACTAACTCTTTTTTTTTTTTTTTTTTTTAATATTTTATTCAGACATCAAATGTATATCAATTATCATATATAATTTACAAATAAGAAAAATGGGAGACTTAGAGGGAACGTATCTACTTTGTTAACACTTTACCACTCGCCAACTTATAAAAGTATAAACAATAGACAAATATACAATATAAAAGCCTTAATTAGTCAACATATTTTGAACAATATTCCATCTGGCTTTGATATGATTTGACTCCAGTATGGGGTACATGTATGTTGAGTATTCAAGATTTCTAAAACGTTTTAGTTTTTCAATAAAGATTGCGACATTAAGTAGACATTTTTTCAATCTGCATGACTTAATATATTTTTTGTAAATAAGTAAGCATATATATATTATAATATCTGAAATTGAAGAGCATTCTGGGCCCAAAAAAATATTTTCGGGGTTCATGTCAACTGTGATTTCGCACTTGTCTCTTAATTGGTAAAATAAATGTATTAAGACATTCTTTGACCACATGCAATCATAAACAAATGAATCATTGCTTCTTTTGTGTTATTACAAAATGTACATGGTTCTGTTTCTAACAATCCGCATTAATAAAGTCTCGCATTTGTAAACACATTTTGTATTGAAGGCGTTGAAGATATGCGTCATCAACTATACGAAAAGGTTGATTGTATAGAGTTGTCCAGTATCTCTACTCAGAACCTTGTTAAAATCTGTGTTCCATTTTTGTTGTGAAATTGTAGGCAATTCTACTATAAGATTTAAAAAGTCTGGATAAAACATTTTATTGATCTGTTTTTGTTTTTTAGTTTGTTTATGTTGTTATGTATTGGCTGTTCGAGTCTATTTTTATTTGTTATTATTGTTTTCCACTTTTTTGGAATTGCATTTACTAGTCCTAAATATGTCAAAAATGGAACATGTATATCGAATATCTCCAAGAAGTCTTCAAACGGTAAGAACATACAGTTTTCGTTTACTATATCGTTAACAAAAAATATTCCTTTTTTACAAAATTCATTATAAAACACCATATCATTGTTTATTTTAATATTTATATTATAAAATAGAGGTCCAGATAAAATTTCTTCCGGCGTTGAGGTACTTTTCTTGTCAATAAGTGCCTAGGACCTCAACACGCTCTTCCAGAAACTGTTCATATGTTCTGCTACCATTAAAGACTTTCTTTATGTAAATGCCATAACCTATATCCACCTATTTTATCCAGATCATCAAAGGCGTTTTCCATGGAGCAAATTTATCTGGATCTAAAATCTTTTCAATCCAAGATATTTTTAGAGACTGACTGAACAATTTAATGTATGGAAATGTTAGTCCTCCTTCTTCATGTGAGCTAACAACAACGTTTCTCTTAATTTTATCAGGTTTTCCACACCACAAAAATGTGAACATCATATTTTGAATTTCATTATATATATGACCTGGAGGATAAAGCAAAACAGTTAAACATTGGATAATTATCGGGAGAACAAGTGTTTTAATTACCCTTGTTTTACCAATAATAGAGAGGTTTCTGAAAGACCAATCGTTAATTATTTTTTAATTTTTTTTTCTATTTTATTATAAAACGTTTGAATGACATAATTTTCGATTTGTAGATTGTAATATATGCCTAATGTTTTAAACGTTCCCTCATGGTTCCAAATAACTTCTTTATAAGTCTGTACTACTTCTCTACTACCCTTCTTTGACCCAATCCATACAACTTGTGATTTTTAAAAATTAGCTTTTAACCCTGAACATAGTTGAAATTTATTTATTATTTCTAGAGCTGAATTTAGAGATCTCTCGTCGTCACTTAAAAATAATGAGAAATCATCTGCGTACTGATTTATCAAATATTCGGAGTCCTTTATTTTTATTCCAATAACGTCATCCTGGTTTTTTAAAGCTGCACTTAAAAATTCTACACATACTATAAATAGATAAGGAGATAAGGGATCCCTTTCTTTCACGCCTCGGTGTATAGAAAAATACTCGGAGCAATGACAATTATTATTAAAACACAGCTTGAAACATTATTGTATAAAATGTTAAACCACTGCACTATTGATTCCCCAAAATTAGAGAAACGTAACGCTTTCTCAATAAAACACCATTCAAGGGAGTCAAATGCTTTTTCAAAATCTAAAAGAACTAGGATTCCAGGTATATTCTCTTCCTCACATATTTCTGTTACATCTAGAATAAGTCTAGTACATTCTCCTATGTGCCTATCTTTCATAAATCCTAACTGCCTTTTCGATATTAATTTAGGAAAAAATTGTTTTAAATCGACGTGCAATTGTGGCAAAAGCAAATGATGTGTATCTACATTTAATAGTGAAATTGGTCTCCAATTTTTCAAATAAAGTTTAGATTTACCGTCTTATAACTCCTTGTCTTTGTGTAACTGAGAGTGATTTAGAATAATAACTATCATTTAATGCATTAACGAGGAAATCCGCAATATCAATCCAGAAAAAATTATAAAACTCGGCAGAAAAACCATCAGATCCCGGAGATTTATTATTTTTCATATCCTTTAACACATTCAAATATTCCTGTTTTTTTTAAGACCCCTTCTTATGTATCACTTTTCTCATTTGTTAATTGATTTAAGAATGGATTATTTATACTAAAAAAGTCAGATTCTACTCTCTGATTTGCATTCTGTAATCTGGAACTGTAAAGATTTTTATAGTATAAATTTTGTTCCTTTAAAATGTCCTTTATGTTGCTCGTTTCTGACCCATCATCTCTAACAATTTTCGGTATAAGTTTTTCTGTATATTGTCTTTTTTTCTAAATTATAAAAAATATTTAGTTGCCTTTTCTCCTTCTACTTTCCATTTTGCCATTGCCCTTAAAATAATCCCTTTAATTTTTTCCAACTCTTATTGTTTTTAATTCTACTGTTAATTGTTCTATTTCATTTTCGTCTAAAAGATCCCCATTTTCTAGTTTTGCGTATAATGCCTTTAATGTATTCTCAATATCCTGTTGTTTGTCTTTTTTCTTTTTGTATAGGACGCATATGAAATAGTTTTACCCCTTATCATCAACTTTAACGTTTTCCAAAATAACTGGTCGCTACTATTAAATTTAGTTTTCCTCATTTTGAACTTTATATTGATCTACCGTTTCATTGATTGTCATATTTACAATATTTATATACTCGGGATCTGTCAGTAAACTCTTATTGAAAATCCATAAACCACGGCCCATTGGCTGATCGATAAAAGAAAACAATACGGATATAGGAGAATGGTCCGATTTATAACGTATGCCAATATTAGTATTCTCAACAAAAATGTGCAGATCAGTTAAACATTGGATAATTATCGGGAGAACAAGTGTTTGAATGACATAATGTCACTGGGTTACTAAGCCGCGATGCTAACCATTACACCATGGCGCTACCTATGAAAGCCAACAAACAGATTGATATTGAATTTAAAAAGTGATGACAATGTATAAAGGAATTATGGGTTCAAATGATGTAATATATTTCCATAAACATGCGTGCTATCTGATAGAGATATACACTTATATTTGTTAGTAACGTAAGAAAAATTCAATTCATTTTGTGAATAAGTTGAAATTGCTTAATGTGTTACATTTGATTAATATATGAATACATTAGCAGTTAACATTGTGCATACAATTTGCTATTTTCCCTTGAATTTGGTAACGTAGAAAAGTACGGAAGAGTCGTGTAAATTATATACAAACTTCATTTCATTCAATGTTTGCATATGTATAAACAGTATAAAAAGAAAAGTAAAGATATAGCCATGTTTTTATTTGATACATAGATGTGGTATTTAAATAAAATGATGTCAACTTAATTGGTAAAGTACGTAACGTTTAATACATGAGGTGACACAAATTAACATTGAAATAATTTCATGTCCGTTCTAACTTTGTTATAAAAGGGTATTGTTTAACCACTTATAGGATATGTTGTCTGCTTTTTAATTTAGTCTTTTGGCTGTTACTTGTGATACGCACTTCATAACCGCTGCTCCCAACTAAATTCCATTATGTTTATTTCGCTCTTCGGGGCATTTAATTTTATTAGACCATACGCCGTACGACATGGGAAAGCATATAACTCCATGTCCACCGCCGTATGCATGCCATTTTCGGGATGGTTAAACTTGTGTACTATTGATTTTATGAATATTGAGTTCTGCTCAACCCGGGGCTAGAGGGCGTGAGCGGTAGCTAGCATATTTCACTACCGCTCATGAACAGTCTCAGTCAAACCGAGACTGCAATATTTCGTTTGTGTCGTGCTCAACCGTTTCCAAGGGTCCATTATCATACTCTTTTTTAATAACGCAGGTATCCAAGGTATAAAACGCGAAACGAAATTTTGTAGTTTAAAAAACAGAAATAATGTTCAAAATGAGTTGTTACAATCAATTATGTTTAAAGAAATGCTGCAATACAAAACCAAACACTATTAACATCATGGGCGCGTATGTCTGTGATATCTGTAATATTTGGAATAATTTTCGGATGTAACAACATTAATGTTCTTAATGTCTTACCTTAAAAAACTTAATAAAACAAGGTAACGTAAATTACGGTAACGTAGGCTTAGTAATGGAGGTATCCAAGGTATAAAACGTAAGTGAAACGAAAGTTGGTATTATAAAAGGCATGAATATTGAAGACAATTTAAGATACAAACCCTTCTTCCATACATTTTTAGTCTTCAAAATGCAGTAAAATTAATTATTACTTTATATGTAACGTATTCTACACCCTGTAACACGATAAAGCCCCAATGCTACATTACAGCCTATACCGAATGTGTTGAAGTATTCATAGCTCTGTGGTCATCAAAAAAGGAACATGTTTTGCTTAATAATATTTTTAAACAAGAGGCCCAAGAGGGCCTGTGGACGTTCTACTGGCTAATAAGACTCTTATAACATCAATGAAACTAGTGACTATCGTCTTAAACCGGCAAAATATAACATTTTTAACTAAATCAAGAGCCGTAACTCCGCCGTTACCGGTCCGATCTGGCTGGTTTTCGAACTTGGCCAGTAGAGATAATAAAATAAAAAATAAAAAAACATTTAAAATAAAAAAAATTTTTTTTTTTTTTTTAAAACATTAAACAAAGTTTGGCTGGTTTTCGAACTTGTCCGAGCTTTAATTGGTATTAACAATCTGGCAAAGTTTGGTAACGATCGGATGAAAAATGAAGGCCCTATCGTCTCAACGAGGCAAAATGTAGAATTTTGAACTAAATCAAGGGACATAACTCCGCTGTTACTGGTCCGATCTGGCTGGTTTTCGAACTGGTCTGAGCATCATTGACATTAACAATCTGGTAAAGTATGGTAAAGATCGGATGAAAAATAAGGGCCCTATTGTCTTAAAGAGGCAAAATATAGCGTTTTAAACTAAATCAAGGGCCATAACTCCGCTATTACTGGACCGAACTGGCTGGTTTTCAAATTTTTCTAAGCTTTTATTGATAGTAACAATCTGGTAAAGTTTGGTAAAGATCCTATCGACTTAACGAGCCAACATATAGTATTTTTAACTAAATCAAGGGCCATAACTCCGCTATTACTAATCCGATCTGGCTGGTTTTCGAACTTGTCCGAGCTTTCATAGATATTAACGACCTGTTAAAATTTGGTAAAGATCGGATGAACAATGAAGGCCCTATCGTCTTAACGAGACAAAAGTTAACGACGGACGGACGACGGACAATTCGGCATCCCATAAGCTCTGCTGGCCTTCGGTTACTCTTCCAACCTCATCAAGATTTCTAAGCATAATATAACACTGTTCAGAATACCTTGTATTGTTCATTCGGATAAGATGTAGCCAATATTTTATACATTTACAATAATAAGTAATAAAAAGAGGAAATCGGCCGCATTCGCCACGTGCAAAAGCGTGAAATGTATTTTTGTACAATTTTAAATATCTACAACGAAATGGGTTTTGAGCATTTTCAATTAAAGGGGAGTATTCATATCTCCATAGTTCTGATCCATATGTTAAGATTGGCACAACCATAGTATCAAATAATTTAAAAAGTTCATAATGATCAAAGAAACCGACATTTCTTTGAAGTTTGTATAGTGATATAATCGATTTTTTACTTTGAATTGCAAGCATATATTTTCCAAATTAGTTTCGGGGTGATGTATAAACCCATATACTTATAAAACGAGACTGTTTCTATTTTGCTTCCATTATAAACCCAGTTTTCGTTTTCTCTAAGATAGCCCCCGTTTCTAAAGACTAACATTTTTTGCATACCAGTTCTAATGCTTATATAATGTTTATTTAAGAGGAACATTCAAATAATCATGCACACATAGATTTAGTAATATTTTGATAATTAAATACAGTAAATTATATTTCATAGGAATTCAGTAATACTTAACTGATTATATCTTTGTTATTAAATTGGCCAATGAAATAAAATGCCGCATATTTCTTGGAATTATTAGCATTTGTTTTGACTGATCAATTTTCATTTCTTGTAAAGTAGAAATTGCATCGTCAAATCGATCTCGTCTTTCCATCGATGTTGGTATTATTTTTCGTAACAAAACCAGTAAACATAACCAAATTTTCCGCCACAAACTTCTTTGCATTCTTCACAGTTTTTAAAGTGGTGTAATAATCCATGGACTTAAACAACTTGGTCTTATTCGAAATTACATACTAGGAAACGCAAATATTATTTTCGACAGGCTGGGACTGTAGTGTCCTGGAGTTATGATTCCAGTAAAATGATGGCTTGTATCAAACCTGACATAAACCGTAAGAATTTACCTTTAAACAACCGTTTCTCGGTTCTCAAAACAGATTCATAGTGTCATCATACCTCATTGCACACGAACTGACACACAACACAACGTAACCACGTTCATTAACGATCTCAAGGCTATTTTTTCTGCTGGAAGCGATGCCCGAAAATAAAAATAAAACATCTTCCATTTCGACAATAAATGATCTACCGTTTTCGTTGCAGAGGGTAACATATCAGTCAAACCATATACATATGTATCATGACATATGTATTACATACGTGAGAGGTGTTGCCCTCGATATCACCTCTCATGAACAGACTCAATAAACCCGAGTCTGCTGCTTTTATCTCTCGTTTGTGTTTGTTGCTTCTAATGGGATTCCCTTTTCAATATTTATTGACATTCACACTAGCGTTTGTTTAGTGCCGCGTGGCGGCCGTAAATAAGTTGCCCCGACTATAAATCAGTAATGCTATTACTTACTGGTCGTTTGGGATCTTCAAATCCAGTCTTCGCTGCTTTAAAGTAGAATATCGTTTAAGCCGGTGTGAGGAGGCGTAAGAGGTGTTGCACTCGACATTACCTCTCATGAACAGACGCAATAAAACCGAATCTGCTACTGTTATTTCTTGTTTGTGTTTGTTGCTTCCATGGGATCCCCTTTTCGCTATTTATTGGGTTTCTTTTGTATTTAAAAATTTGTTTTCCGCTGTTGTATTATCAAGGTCAATGACATATGTTAATGGACACTCGGTTACAGCAACATATAGTTCGTTTTTCTCATTGGAGGAACACATATGTCCAGTTAAAATTCATTTACCTTTATGGATTCAGTATGCGATAATGGAATATCAGACCTTCCATCTCTAACGATTGTATCAAGAAACAAATTGAAATACTTTGACAGTATTTGGTGTTAGAGACTTTCCCTTTGAAGCTTAAGTTTTGATTTTCATATGCATGACTTTGTGTTGAACGATACAGTCAAATGCTTCTGTTTCTTCTGTGCAGTAATAACATCGAAAATGTAATATAGTGCTGTTGAGAAAAAAAAAATAGTGAAGTGTAAAGTTTCACACAACCGATATATAGTAAAATACAAAACGGTTACCTTTTGTCTAAATAATGCATATACTACGAAAAATAAGAAAAGTTACACTTGTAAAAAATCCCCAAAAAACATCGAAAAACTAGGGCTTATAGAAAACATACCATCGACAAACAAGTGCTTATCTTCAAAAAACCAGCGCATATACATCTACAAACTTTTCTAGATTTCAATGAAATGAGCATTTAAGACAATAAAGAAATACATGTTTCGGCACATACTACTACAGTATATAATTGCACAAAACCAGTGTAAAGGATACACCATTTAGACTAAGATATTTAGAAAAAAATGTCATAACATCATATACCGTATATGTCTAGCCTTGACTAATTTAATAAATGGAATAAACATCATATAAAACATACAGCAACATGTCGTCGAAGTTATCAGAGTTTAAAGCAGTGAAGAAAATGCAACTTAACTTCAGAAATAATTGAAATATCGTAAAAATACTGCGTTTGTTTACATTTTCAATGTCTATTCAATCCCATGATGCAACTGAGCCCGTCTACAAACTAGCGTGTTGATATCTACAAACTCAATCTCGATTCTTACTATACCTTATTTGGGCCATTTTGGAACAATCTTGGTCACTCTTTATATGGTATGAGAACTAACAAGAAGTATAATGCGCCATGATTTCTTGAAAAGGGAGGTCCTCGCTGCCCGCAGCAGCCTGTCTACAAAAAGACCAGCAGCTAGAGCGCGATGACCAATCAAACCATCGAGAAACAACGACCGTCCAGGGGAACTAGTTGTGTTACACCTAAAGTGCATGTCATAAGTGCGTCTGGGCATCTGCAAGACTAAACCATCTACGAAAACAACATCTCTACCATACGACGAGGTAGGCAGCTACACACAGAATATCTTTACCCAAAGCTACTCCGACGTTTGAAGCTAGCGTGGAACGGGAATTCTTATTCGAACCTCCTGCACACAACACCACATATCCAAGCCCTCTAATTATAAGTACGGGCGACCTGTTAAAAAGGTCGTTGCGTATCCCGCATCACCCTGATCACAAGCCCAATATGTATAAATACGGGCGACCTGTAAAAACGGTCGTTATGTACCCCACATCACCCTGATCACAAGCCCATTAAGTATAAATACGGGAGACCTGTAAAAAAAGTCATTACGTATCCTGCATCTTCCTAAATACATGCCCAATAAATATAAATATGGGCGACCTAGCAGAAAGTCGTTACGTATCCCTCACATCCATGCAACCCCAACAAACTACATAGCACCGCAACACACATGCACGTAATACCAGTCCGGTAGCAACACCTTTTCAGCCGAGAATCACAGAAAGCCAGTAACGCGAACTTAATTTTGAATTAACCAACATTGCTGACCTTCTGCTTTGGTAATATGTATAAAAACTTTGGCGGACTCGGTGGCAGAGTCATCAAAATTAAACAAAAAATCACAATTATAAACTTTTACAGCTCACACTCTATTGTGCCTGGCCGTACCGGGATTCTCTGTTCACTAATCTGACAGAGGGACTATAATCCTTAATATAACACACACACATAATACATACACTAGTATATTACAACATTAAGTAAGTGATGATACAATTATTGCAAAAGTGTAAACATTTTCACTGAAAACAAACAAGAATCAGCCGGATTGCAATTGTTTTAATCAACACAATGTTTGTACATCGGTTATGAGGAAAGCTACAATCGCGCTGCATGGAGCAGATGAATGGCGTGGATGACTGTAGGTTCGCAAACCCTTATGCACAATTGAGAGACGTGGAAGCATCATAGGCTGCATCAATGTAGTCGCATTAGGGAAAAGCGAGCGCGCTATCAACTGCGCTACCACAGTAAATCCTTTACTGCATGTGCAAAACTTACTCATAATATACGCCCGTATGCATGTCCATATGTAATTTAAGACCGCACGACTCAGTAAGTTCTATACCGATTCTCAAACAAGTATATGGTATCTCACCAGATTTAGTAAATCCTTTACTACATGTGTAAAAATTAATCTTAATGTGCCTCGCCTGTTTGTATGTCCATATGTAATTTCAGACCACATGGCTCGGTAAAGTCTATACCTATTACGATGCACATATAGAGTAACTCGCCATAGTAAATCTTTTACTGCACATGCTAACTTACTTATAAGGTGTCTCGCCTGTATGTAAGCGCATGTGACTTTTAAGATTACTTAAAATAGAAAATGAAATGCTGCATTGACTACATCTAAAGCATCTCTCCTGTATGCATGCGCATATGTACTTTTAGATGACTCGACTGGATAAATCCTTTACTGCACATGCTACATTTATAAGGTCTCTCATCAGTATGTATGCGCATGTGTCGTTTAATATGACTCAACTGGACAAATCCTTTACTGCACACGCTACAATTGTATAGTGTCTCGCCTGTATGCGTACACATGTGCCTTTTAAGAGAATCTGCCCGGACAAATCCTTTACTGCACACGTTACACATAAATGGTTTTTCTCCTGTATGTACGAGCATATGTATTTGAAGACTGCATGAAACGATAAATCCTTTACTGCACAGGCTACACCGAAACAGTTTCTCTTCTGTATGTACGAGTCTGTGGGTTTGAAGACTGTCTGACTCGGCAAATTCTTTACTGCACACGCTACATTTAAATGGTGTCACGACTGTATGTCTGCGCATGTGTTTGATAATATTGCAAGACTGTGTAAAATCTTTACTGCACACGTTACACTTAAATGGTTTATCTCCTGTGTGTATGCGCATGTGCCTTTTCAGACTGCCTGACCCGACAAATCCTTTACTGCACATGCTACACTTAAACGGTTTCTCTCCTGTATGTTTACGCATGTGTATTTGAACACTGCTTGACTGGGTAAATCCTTTACTGCACAAGCTACACTTGAACGGTTTCTCTCCTGTATGTATTCGCATGTGTTTTTGAAGACTACCTGATTGGTTAAAGACTCTATCGCACACGCTACACTTATATGGTGTCACGACTCTTTGTCTGTGCATGTTTTTGAAGACTGTGTTAATCCTTTATTGCAAACCGTACTTATCTTTTGTCTCGTCTGTGTTTATGTGCTTGTGAATTTTAAGTTTGCTCGACACGGTAAATTCATTACTGCACACCTGACACGTATATGGTGTCTCGCCTATAGTATATACATGAGTGTCTTATGATTGCCTGACACGGTAAATCCTCTAATGCATACGTTACACTTGAAAGGTTTCTCGTTTGTGTGTATGTGAAATGTGATTTTTAAGAATACCTGAATCGGTTAATTTTTTTTCTACACAGGCTACGCGTATGTGGTCTCTCCCCTGTTTCCTCATATGTCTGTTGAGTGTGTCGGTGTACATCTTATGCTGCACACCCTCGACTGAAACGGCTGCATATTGTAATGTCGTCTTACGTGGTGACTGAAACAAATTAAATCGCATAGTTTGAAACAAAATAAATCGCATAGTCTGAAACAAAATAAATCGCGTAGTCTGAAACAAAATAAGTCGCATACTCAATTTGGTATTTGGTAACAGTTCAGGTTTAATATACATGCATTCATTACTATCGGGTGATTAACTGTAAAAAGTAACATGACATCATATTGCAGAGGGTGATAATCACGCTTTGTTACACAGACTACTGCAGTGTATGTCATAGTAAAGACCTACCTCAGTACCGGTATACTCAAACCTATTTAAATACAAGACATCCAGTTGGATATATGTTAAATTAATAATATAATTTTATACAGTACTGCTGAAAATAAGCGTGACTGATCAATGGAAAAAGTATGAACAATATGTACAACATAACATCAAATATGTTTCGGTAAACAATACAATTCCAATTGAATTATAATGTCCAAAAAGAGCACTGCATTCTAATGTAGAATCTCGTCTGTGTGGTTAGCATTAAGTTATTTTAGTTAGAAGTAAAAGAGATAGCCTCTACCACATAAAATCGACCGTCATATATTACCTTACGTGTTGAAAATGACGTAAAACACCATACACACAAACAAATACTTACTTAACAGAGAAACATGGGTTCAGTTCACTAAGTTAAGTTTCGTTAAAAGTATTAATGGAAAAGCAGAACTTGTTCTATAAAATGGAAGATGGTTTCCACTCGATGACTTTAGTTTCTTTAAGGTATTATGAAACAAATATGGAATGGCTCATCATAACATTTGGGAGGGCTTTTTAGATTGCCGGGGTCATGGTCACAGCTACTATACATTATAAGTATCTTTTATGGGTATCTGGTGAAGATATGGAAATTCCAATATGAAGAATAATTGTTTTATCGGAACCGAGGATATGCCGAGGTTCATATTAAAACAATTATACCGAGGTTTGGAATTTCCCATTCTTCACTGGATACACATGTTGATTCTTTTACTTGCATATCACATATTCTGCACATTCACGTCGCCAACTACTAACTTTTTGCACGTTTATTTGCACACTGTCGTCATTTACCTGTCATTGCTGATATCAGAGCGTGTCTTTTATTTCCCCCATATGTAAGATCAGGATTTACATCACCCATGTAAAACGTGGATATCATTATGTAGTATGCAAGAAATAATGTTGCTTTCAGATGAATAATTGCCTTAACAAAAGTATAGGAAGATATAAAATTTGAACAGGAAAAGTAGCATTCAAAATGCATAGATTTTTCACCATGTCAAACGGAATTTAATTTGTGTTTAATGGCTCGTCAACTCGTTGTGAGATTATTTAGAGCCGCTTACAAGTGAGGGGACGTATATATAGACATCCTGGAGCTCGTTTAACCCTTACTGTCGTATTGACTCTGTGAGTTTTTAAATTGTTTGAAGGTAAGAGTTGAGCCACAGCGAACCCCACATATCAGCTGACCCACCGGAACCCTCATATCAGCTGAGCCTTCGCGAACCCCTCATAACAGCTGAGCGACCGGGAACCCTCATATCAGCTGAGCCACCGTGAACCCCTCATATCAGCTTAGCCATCGTAACCCTCATATCAGCTGAGCCATCGCGAACCCTCATATCAGCTGAGCCACCGGCAATGCTTCATATCTGCTGAGCCACCGGGAACCCTCATATCAGCTGAGCCATCGCGAACCCCTCATATCAGCTGAGCCACCGGCAATGCCTCATATCTGCTGAGCCACCGGGAACCCTCATATCAGCTGAGCCATCGCGAACCCCTCATATCAGCTGAGCCACCGGGAACCCTCATATCAGCTGAGCCACCGCGAACCCCTCATATCAGCTGAGCCTCCGCGAACCCCTCATATCAACTGAGCCACCGGGTCCTTAGCCAATTTCTTTCAGAATGGTATTGACTAGCTATGTTTGGCGCTTTTGTTAAACAATGCACAATTGTTTCACCAATCTGTCCCACTACAGGTATAATGTGAATAATACACTGTGTATTTGATTAAATGATTAAGACTATAAAGCCCGCCTCACAGTAAAACTAGTAACTACTCGGGACCATAACAGTTATAAATCTAAAATTAAAAAAGCAATTGCATATATACCTGTATACATTTCAGTGCTCACGAAATAGAATAACCACAAGCCGCGGCCAGTCAAAATCTGTTGGGGCTTGCCCTTTTTCGCCATATTTTACTATATAATTAATTCAGGGCCTGTCAATATTATATCAGGGCCTGCCTGTAATAAACATTTACGATGAGCACTGCATTTAAACCACATATGCCATGTATGCACTGTCACAAACTAGAATCTAATAGTAACTAACATACAAAAAATGCGAATTTAACGCCCAAACCCCTAGCAAAAAGTAATAGTATCATGAGTATATATCACGGAGTCGCTTTAATTAGTATGTAACATGTGTAACAATCAACTAGTTAACTTTCAAGTGTTATATATTAGCGAACTGTTTATATGTGAAAGAAATAGTTTGAAGTAATTAAGATTCTCCCAATAGGTTCGTCCTAATATACAATAATGGTCAAACTGTGGTTGTGGGTCGAGTGCAGCAGACATAGGGTTCTTACCTACCATTATAAACACACCGGTAGGCATAATGCATCGTGCGCATGGACAAGCAATTATTGTAACATAATAGCAGATTAAACGTTGTTAACGTTAATATGGACATTAACATTATTAGTATGTTTCAATAAAGTTTGTATATAATCATATCTGGATTAACTCATGCTAAGTTATTGTCCATGTACATACCTCGTCGTTGATTATATGATGGAATCAATATTCAAATGTACAGTATCATCAATCACCCCTGTCGATAGGCTATTTACAAATGGAGAAATGTATACTAAGGGAGGTAGCTGCAATAAACTATTAGAATGACACTAAGGGAGGTAACAGTGCAACGTACATTAAATTATGACCAAATACAAGGAATGATTAACATTTCATGAACGCATGTTTCACAAGTTTTCTTTTCGGCATATTTGTTCAAAACAATATAATTCTACGACGTATATATATAAGTATATGAGATATAGTAATGTAATAACAGAAGCAAGTTAACGGAAGGTGTTCGTTTATTAGTATCAACACAATATGTTGAAAGAATACTAATGTGCTTTAGACCGTTTTTCATATATTTCTTGAGCTAAGAGACCCGTAGCCATGCTGAGTAGAATTTTGGGAATGTATATACTTGACATATTTGTCATATAAATATCTTCAATATCGATCAATAATCACTCATTGACAAAAATGCTTTACAATAAATCTTGTCAGGGACATGCAGGGACATGCAATAAAACATATGGCCGAAATGTTCAGGCAATTTTCAAGGAACAATTTTTAGACGGGATTGCAAATTGCATAGTAAATATAACACAGTTGTAAAAAAATAGATTTATTTCTAATACGTATTATGTGTAGTTATTTATATTAAACCTTTAATTGCCATCAACACTATTGGACTTCAGGGTTATTACACGTAGGAAACATGTTGTGACGTAGACTCGGCCAGCTAGACTGTATCATGCATATGTCTTACTTGCAGATATCGGTCTGGGCAGATTAGGCCAATTAATCGTCCACTAGCGATTAGCACAATTTATTCGCGCGTTTGTTTCTCGCGCATAAAATCGACGTTTGTATGACGTCATGTTGTAAATAAACGTACAACGTAAATTGTTGATGCATCAGTTAAACTTTTTAGCGCCACTTGCTGCTTCTAATAAGTTAAAAATAAGAGATTATTATTAAATAAACTTAAAAATATGTTTTTTGAAAATCTCGTTGAATCTCTCAAAATTTCGCCAAAATCGCCAAAACGTTGGGGCGATTTTTAATGTCCTATTTTTCCCAGATCCGTGTAGCACAGCATAATGAAGAAATCAGAAGCGGGCCGGATGACCGAGGCTAGTTGTGACGGTGCCAGGTTATTTCACTCACCTGTCGTTTAGCACCTGTTCGTTTCGCATGTGTCGTTTCGCCCATCGGGAATATGTATATAGTAATAAATGTAGGAGTATGTTAGCGTTATGATTATCATAAAATCGCAATATTTAAGTATATTAGAAGTAATACAAGGGAAGGATAAAGAATTTCTCCGATACATACGGATCTAACAATACTTCTTTTCGGTCTGTGGATAAAGTTTATATTTATTTATCAATATATCCTACAAAATGTTGAAAACTTTATTTTCTGTCAAGAAACCCGTTTATTTCCCCGCCATAGGTGTGCGGGTGTCAGCCATCCCAAAGTCACGCTTTATTCAGAAATATGCGTTTTGATGCGATTTCGTTTAATAAAAATACATTTAATTCGATTATTATATTATTATAATTATATTATATATAATACAAGCTGGGGAGAAATATCTTGTTTAAGACATGTGCCAGATTTTGCTGCGAATGTATACAATAAGAAAGTGTAACCGGTAACCGATAAACAATTTAATATCATCGATAATCCATCTACAAAAATAAAAAAAGTAGATCTCTTGAAGCAGCAATGAAATATCAGTAGGAGAAAAATATAATCGAACCTTGCATCGACGTAGTTTAGAAGAGCGTATTTATTACGAAAGTCAGGTGTTAACACATTATATAGAGCGATTATCAATAAAAGAAACAATATCAATATATTTAACAACGGTACAGTCCTGGCTAATCCAGGGGATATTTAACAACGGTATGGTTCTGGCTAATCCAGGGGACATTTAACAACGGTACGGGTCTGGCTAATCCAGGGGACATTTAACAACGGTACGGGTCTGGCTAATTAATGGGATAGTTAACAACGGTTCAGATTTGACTAATCCATGGGATATTTAACAACGGTACAGTTCTGGCTAATCCAGGGGACATTTAACTACGGTACAGTTCTGGCTAATTCATGGGATAGTTAACAACGGTTCGGTTCTGACTAATCCATGGGATATTTAACAACGGTACAGTTCTGGCTAATCCAGGGGACATTTAACAACGGTATGGTTCTGGCTAATCCAGGAGACATTAAACAACGGTTCGGTTCTGGCTAATCTAGGTGACATTTAACAACGGTACGGTTCTGGCTAATCTAGGGGACATTTAATATCAACGGTACGGTTCTGTTTAGTCCAGGGGACATTTAACAACGGTTCGGTTCTGGCTAATCCAGGAGACATTTAACAACGGTACAGTTCTGGCTAATCCATGGGATATTTAACAACGATTCGGTTCTGACTAATCTAGGGGACATTTAACAACGGTACGGTTCTGACTAATCAATGAGACATTTAACAACGGTACAGTTCTGGCTAATCCATGGGATATTTAACAACGATTCGGTTCTGCGTAATATAGGGGACATTTAACAACGGTATGGTTCTTCCTAGTCCAGGGGACATTTAACAACTGTTCGGTTCTGGCTAATCTAGGGGACATGTAACAACTGATAGGGATTTTACCGGGGACATTAAACAAACCTAGGAATGTGATTTTCCCAATACAGTTGTCCCAGAATCTCTACTGCTGGTATCTAGACATTGTGTTAATGCAGCGTTTGTGATTGGCCAAGTAGAAAACAATGCATTTTACAGTTCTCAGTTGTTCGTTACTACAGTTTTTACAAATAATGTAACCAATTAACATCTGAACTTAATGTGTACAAATATGAGTACACAACTACAGTAGTACATGTAACACCCTTCAGGCTAACACGACTACAGTAGTAAATGTAACAGCCTTCATGCTAACACGACTACAGTAGTAGATGTAACAACCTTCAGGCTAACATAATTAACCATTGCAAACAGGTGCAAACATGTCATAGGTGTCAATCGGAATACACAGTTGTCTTAAATGTCAGGTAAACGCATACATTTACGGAGTATACACAGTCTAATTAATGGCGAAAACCTCGCTAAATATATATAGGGCACGTACTTTGGAGCAATTGTATAAGATGTGTCTGTAACAGAAGTATTAATATAAAGAAGTAAGTCAGGAACCTGAATTTATGTACGAATATCGGGTTATTTAAACAGGAGTGAAATATGTACAATAAAGTATTGGCGTGGTGATCGTTATGAAGAGGAAATGTTATCACAGGGAAAGGTAAGTTATGTGTCTACAGTGGCCAGTATTGGCGTTGTAATCGTTATGGGGAGGAAATGTCAGTATAGGGAAAGATAAGTTATGTGTCTACAGTGGCCAGTATGGGCGTTGTAATCGTTATGGGGAGGAAATGTTAGTATAGGGAAAGATAAGTTATGTGTCTACAGTGGCCAGTATTGGCGTGGTGATCGTTATGGGGAGGAAATGTTATTACAGGGAAAGGTACGTTGTGTGCCTACAGTGACCAGTATTGGCGTGGTGATCGTTATGGGGAGGAAAAGTTATTACAGGGAAAGATAAGTTATTTGTCTACAATGGCCAGTATTGGCGTGGTCATCGTTGTGGGGAGGAAATATTATTACAGGGAAAGATAAGTTATGTGTCTACAGTGGTCAGTATTGGCGTGGTGATCGTTATGGGGAGGAAAAGTTATCACAGGGAAAGGTAAGTTATATGTCTACGGTGGCCAGTATTGGCGTGGTAATCGTTATGGGGAGGAAATGTTATTACAGGGAAAGGTACGTTGTGTGCCTAAAGTGACCATTATTGGCGTGGTCATCGTTGTGGGGAGGAAATATTATTACAGGGAAAGGTAAGTTATGTGTCTACAATGGCCAGTATTGGCGTGGTGATCGTTATGAAGAGGAAATGTTATCACAGGGAACGGTAAATTATGTGTCTACAGTGGCCAGTATTGACGTGATGATCGTTATGGGGAGGAAATGTTATTACAGGGAAAGGTACGTTGTGTGCCTACAGTGACCAGTATTGTCGTGATCGTTATGGGGAGGAAAAGTTATTACAGGGAAAGATAAGTTATTTGTCTACAATGGCCAGTATTGGCGTGGTCATCGTTGTGGGGAGGAAATATTATTACAGGGAAAGATAAGTTATGTGTCTACAGTGGTCTGTATTGGCGTGGTGATCGTTATGGGGAGGAAATATTATTACAGGGAAAGATAAGTTATGTGTCTACAGCAGCCAGTATTGGCGTGGTGATCGTTATAGGGAGGAAATTTTGTTACAGGGAAAGGTAAGTTATGAGTGTACAACGGCCAGTATTGGCGTGGTGATCTTTATGGGAAGGAAATGTTATTACAGAGAAAGGTAAGGTATGTGTCTACAGTGGCCAGTATTGGGGTGGTGATCTTTATGGGGAGGAAATGTTATTACATGGAAAGGTAAGTTATGTGTCTACAGTGGCCAGTATTTACGTGGTAATCGTTATGAAGAGGAAATATTATTACATGGAAAGGTAAGTTGGGTGTCTACAGTGATCAGTATTGGCGTGGTCATCGTTATGAGGGAACATGTTATTACAGGGAAAGGGAAGTTATTTGTCGACTGCGGCCAGTATTGGCGTCGTGATCATGATGAGGAGGACATGTTATTACAGGGAAAGGTAAATTATGTGTCTACAGTGGCCTGTATTGGCGTGGTGATCGTTATGAGGAGGAAATGTTATCACAGGGAAAGGTAAGTTTTGTGTCTACAGTGGCCAGTATTGGCGTGGTGATAGTTATGAAGAAGAAATGTTATTACAGGGAAAGATAAGTTATGTGTTTACAGTGGGCAGTGTTGGCGTGGTGATCTTTAAGAGGAGGAAATGTTATTAAAGGGAAAGGTAAGTTATGTGTCTACAGTGGCCAGTATTGGCGTGGTGATCGTTATGAAGAGGAAATGTTATCACAGGGAAAGGTAAGTTATATGTCTACAGTGGCCAGTATTGGCGTGGTGATCGTTATGAAGAGGATATGTTATCACAGGGAAAGGTAAGTTATATGTCTACAGTGGCCAGTATTGGCGTGGTGATCGTTATGGGGAGGAAATGTTATTACAGGGAAAGGTACGTTTTGTGCCTTAAGTGACCATTATTGGAGTGGTCAACGTTGTGGGGAGGAAATATTATTACAGGGAAAGGTAAGTTATGTGTCTACAATGGCCAGTATTGGCGTGGTGATCTTTATGGGGAGGAAATGTTATTACAGGGAAAGGAAAGGTATGTGTCTACAGTGGCCAGTATTGGCGTAGTGCTCTTTATGGGGAGGATATGTTATTACAGGGAAAGGTAAGTTATGTGTCTACAGTGGCCAGTATTGGCGTGGTGATCGTTATGAAGAGGAGATATTATTACATGGAAAGGTAAGGTAGGTGTCTACAGTGGCCAGTATTGACGTCGTCATCGTTATGAGGAGGACATGTTATTACAGGGAAAGGTAAGTTATTTGTCTACAGTGGCCAGTATTGGCGTCGTGATCTTTATGGGGAGGACATGTTATAACAGGGAAAGGTAAGTTATGTGTTTACAGTGGCCAGTATTGGCGTGATGATCTTTATGGGGAAGAAATGTTATTACAGGGAAATGTAAGGTATGTGCCTACAGTAGCCAGTATTGGCGTGGTGATCGTTATGAGGAGGAATTTTATTACAGGGAATGGTAAGTTATGTGTCTACAATGGCCAGTATTGGCATGGTGATCGTTTTGAAGAGGAAATATTATTACATGGAAATGTAAGTTAGGTGTCTACAGTGGCCAGTATTGGCGTGGTCATCGTTATGAGGAGGACATGTTATTACAGGGAAAGGTAAGTTATTTGTCTACAGTGGCCAGTATTGGCGTCGTGATCTTTATGAGGAGGACATGTTATTACAGGGAAAGGTAAGTTATGTGTCTACATTGGCCAGTATTGGCGTGGTGATCGTTATGAAAAGGAAATGTTATCACAGGGAAAGGTAAGTTGTGTGTCTACAGTGACCAGTATTGGCGTGGTGATCGTTAATGGGAGGAAATGTTATTACAGGGAAAGGTAAGTTATGTGTCTACAGTGGCCAGTATTGGCGTGGTGATCTTTATGAGGAGGAAATGTTATTACAGGGAAAGGTAAGTTATGTGTCTACAGTGAACAGTATTGGCGTGGTGATCGTTATGGGGAGGAAATGTTATTACAGGGAAAGATAAATTATGTGTCTGCAGTGACCAGTATTGGCGTGGTGATCTTTGTGGGGAGGAAATGTTATTACAGGGAAAGGTTAGTTATGTGTCTATAGTGACCGGTATTGGCGTGGTCATCGTTATGAAGAGAACATGTTATTACAGGGAAAGGTAAGTTATTTGTCTACAGTGGCCATTATTGGCGTCGTGATCTTTATGAGGAGGACATGTTATTACAGGGAAAGGTAAGTTATGTGTTTACAGTGGCCAGTATTGGAGTTGTAATCGTTATGGGGAGGAAATGTTAGTATATGGAAAGATAAGTTATGTGTCTACAGTGGCCAGTATTGGCGTGGTGATCATTATGGGGAGGAAATGTTATTACAGGGAAAGGTACGTTGTGTTCCTACAGTGACCAGTATTGGCGTGGTGATCGTTATGGGGAGGAAAACTTATTACAGGGAAAGATAAGTTATTTGTCTACAATGGCCAGTATTGGCGTGGTGATCTTTATAAGTAGGAAATTGTATTACAGGGAAAGGTAAATTATGTGTCTACAATGGCCAGTATTGGCGTGGTGATCTTTATGGAGATGAAATGTTATTACAGGGAAAGTTAAGGTATGTGTCTACAGTGGCCAGTATTGGCGTGGTGCTCTTTATGGGGAGGAAATGTTATTACAGGGAAAGGTAAGTTATGTGTCTACAGTAGCCAGTATTGGCGTAGTGGTCTTTATGAAGAGGAAATATTATTACATTGAAAGGTAAGTTAGGTGTCTACAGTGGTCAGTATTGGCGTGGTCATCGTTATGAGGAGGACATGTTATTACAGGGAAAGGTAAGTTATTTGTCTACAGTGGCCAATATTGGCGTCGTGATCTTTATGAGGTGGACATGTTATTACAGGGAAAGGTAAGTTATGTGTTTACAGTGCCCAGTATTGGCGTGGTGATCTTTATTAGGAGGAAATGTTATTACAATGAAAGGTAAGTGATGTGTCTACAGTGGCCAGTATTGGCGTGGTGATCGTTATGAAGAGGAAATGTTATCACAGGGAAAGGTAAGTTATGTGTCTACAGTGGCACTATTGGCGTGGTCATCTTTATGAAGAGGAAATGTTATTACAGGGAAAGGTAAGTTATGTGTCTACATTGGCCAGTATTGGCGTGATGATCGTTATGGAGAGGAAATGTTATGACAGGGAAAGGTAAGTTATGTGTCTACAGTGGCCAGTATTGGCGTGGTGATCTTTATTAGGAGGAAATGTTATTACAGGGAAAGGTAAGTTATGTGTCTACAGTGACCAGTATTGGCGTGGTGATCGTTATGGGGAGGAAATTGTATTACAGGGAAAGGTAAGTTATGTGTCTACAGTGACCGGTATTGGCGTGGTGATCTTTATGGGGAGGAAATGTTATTACAGGGAAAGGTAAGTTATGTGTCTACAGTGGCCAGTATTGGCGTGGTGATCTTTATGGGGAGGAAATGTTATTACAGGGAAAGGTAAGTTATGTGTCTACAGTGGCCAGAATTGGCGTGATGATCGTTATGGGGAGGAAATATTATTACAGGTAAAGATAAGTTTTGTGACTACAATAGCCAGTATTGGCGTGGTGGTCGTTATGGGGAGGAAATGTTATTACAGGGAAAGGTAAGTTATGTGTCTACAGTGGCCAGTATTGGCGTGGTGATCTTTATAGGATTGTGCATGTTTCATTTTATTATCTGCAATGAATGGGTCAACCTTTTTGTGTTGATGCCCCACCCCCCATTTAGGGGAGGGATGTGAGGTATAGACAATAACGTTTGCGTTTGTAGCGCATTTACATGCACAATGTCCAATACAACATACAGTTTGGCAATGACATGCCAGAATAAACGGACAAAATTGAAGTAAGGACTCAAAAACTAAATATAGATATAAAAATCGAACAGGAAAAGCTTCATTCAAGGACGACAGTCAACCACAAACACACACAGATTACCAAAAACAATTTTAAAGATGAATAAAAGGCCAAATAAGACATCACAAACACAAAAGCGTTGACAATAGGGCAAAGCCTACCCCATACGTTTGAAGCAGTTTTAAAATCAACTAATACATTTCAGTCTTGGGCAACAGCAAGACAAACTCAATCACACACCAGAATAGTATATTATTTCAGTGGATTATACCGTTATATCTAACAAAAAAGTAATTAATATGTTAAATTACAAGTGTTTGCCATTGCGTAGTGATTTCATCTGAATTAATGAAGAAAAATGGGTCGGATTTACACAATGTTTAGAAAAAACTAAAATTAATGCTGAATTCCACAAGTTTCTGTATATTTCAGTTTCAGATTGTAAAATCCATCATCGCGTACACAATTTACAGGTTCGCAGGCTATCTATACAAAGTAAGACTCCCCTAGAGTCGCGTAATGTCAACATGTCAGTACCGATACGTTTTCAAATTTTATCCTCAAACGGTATCTTAAAATAATAAAATTGCCTGTTATTGCAGGAAATGTGACAGATTTTTTTTTCACTCTGATACAAGCTTTCACAGGAAAAATCAACTGGATTTGGCCATTCATAATAAAAAGGGATTTTGTTCATCTAGGTGTCATACCGGTAAATTGAATTGACTTGGGGGTTTAAGGCGCACCAACACAGGAAAGGTTATATGGCGCCTAACTGGCATGAACATGCCAGGCTCATCCTCCATGTACATCGAGATACAATACGGAAAATGGGCCTAGAACCTTCTCACCCTGAACGGCAGAGTCGCTGCAAATTCTATCGTAGAAACTCCATTTACTCTGCAACCACGTTTATTGCTTTCTGCCACTGCTCTTTTGATGTGAGCGAAATAGCACCTGAAACAATGCAGGGATCATGATGAAGACCTTTAATGAACATGAACAAAAAATGATAAAATGAACATGAATTTGGGATTCCACCCCTCTGCCTACCCCTCCAAAGGGATCTGCAGTGGCCCTATTATTTGCCCCGTGACCAAACGGGGGCCCCCGGGAACCACACGGGGCGTCATACCGGTGAAAATCAGCCCATTAAACACAATACAAAATAGGCTATTTTTGGAGATCATTCACAAGTTCTACAACACTCGTTCGCTTAAATACGCTTTATTTTTGTGAATTAAACACATTTGGTCCCATATCTGAAATAAAACACCGATTCAGTTTTTCAACATTTCCCGTCATTGATTCACACTATTCGTATTTGTGGTCATACTCTCCAAAGAAATAATCCTGACAAACACAGTAAAATAGTAACTATTCATGACAACGGACACAATGCTTTAACATCAGGTTAGATTTAACAATGAAATAAAAACTAATCTTGGGAAAAACATGCAAACTAGCAATTTTGAATTTGTTCAAGGAACTATTTTAACACCCTACGACCCGGAAGTACTTCCTGACTTGGGAATTAGGCAGAATTTCTTTCCATAGTAGACGATTCTTTATAATTATAATATATTGGTTAAAAATCATATTGGTTACAAATATTACATTGTCCAGAAAAATGAATGTGTAAACTTAGTATACAAAACGATGTTAACAGACGTAGAGCGCTCTCCTACTAAGGTAAATTGGGTATCTCTGTTAAAGAACAAGTTATCATCTCTAGGATTTTTTGAAGCTTGGGTTAATCAAAATGTTGGAAAGTATTTTTAACTGAAAAAAACCCATAAAAACAATCATTAAAATGAGATTAGTATACTAAAAACAATCAAGGTCAAAGTCAGTAAAAATGAGATATAGGGTCCTATAGAAACCACAGCGTCCGAGCGCAATGGCATCGTAGGTCCACACTGTACTGCAAACAAGGACTTGAAAATACAATGAAAGAGACAAAAACAACAGAAAGGGTGGTGCCGACAGGGTTACCGACTTGGAACGGTCAGCAGGCAATAAGGCCTACTGGTTAGCTTGAATCGATTTTATATGCGCACAGTCCTCGCTATTATCCTGTATTTAACGCCCATATAGACAATACAGTGTAAACAAAACTACATCCCATCAAAAGGAATTTTCTAACAATAAAGTCCACATCCTGAGAAACGAACTAAAGAAACACATACAAAATAATAAACATCTCAGGATGTATCCAGAATCGTACAGAACAACCATAGTAGTTGCAGCTAAAGATAAAACCAATCTAGGGTACGACCAGAAAACCCGAGGGACGAAAGCTCATGCACCCACCTCCCTTAGTTGGGGTTTCAGTAGGTACAATCATAGAGTCCCAAGAGGTAGTCCAGTCATCGCACAAGTGAAAAGTGAAGCGTAATGACTGACTGTAGAGGGGTCAATCACTAAACATGCAGTGCGCTGTAAAACCTAAGGGTTATATCCTTTTCTGACGAACTTCCTGATTAAAATGTGTAAAGCGGTCAGGAAACCCGTCAGACCCCTTTAACTTTCGAAGTTTATAGACCACATCTCCATAAAATGAGGGTTGTGATATGCCTGAGCTTTCCTTTTCTTTAAATATTGTTAACAGTTTATTTTTTTCCTCAAAACATTTATGTAAAGTTCATTTTCTAACTAGTTTCAACTTCGAAATAAAATATTAAAAGCCAAATAAAAAAAGTTGATTTTTCAAAGATGTGTTCTTTTACTTAGACATACTCAGTAAAGTGTTTAACTTTAATAAGTAAATAATTAACAAGGTCAGCGTTTTCTCAAATGCCTAATGTCAGTATTTTCCTCATCAATTTTTGGTTAGCACATAGATGATTCACCTTGAAAGTCAGTGAAATAGACCGACACCTGAGTCTGACGCCATCAGTGATTTTTCTATTATAGTCAGTTACCTCCCTTAGTATAAAATACTCCATTTGCAAATAGCTAATTGATAATTACATCAAACAATTTGAACTATATACCCATACAATCATCGACGAGGTATGTATATGCAAAGTAAATGTGAACTTTTTAATTCAGATATCTTTTAAAACTATTTACTTATCAAGGTGTAACACGACCATTGATTTTTGCATTGAGTTGTTTCAGTGAGTAAGTATATACTTACTCCCTGGTTGTTTATATTTAGCATGGTGTTCTATGGTATCACGGTACATAAATGTTTTGACGAACAAAATAAACTGTAAACAATATTTAAAGAAAAGGAAAACGCAAATGTTTTCTGTGACCCTTCTACTAAATTGTTATGATATAAAATGTAATCAAATTTACGTAAAAATGTCAGATTTAGATTTGAAAAGAAGGGTACCCTCATTGAGCTTATTATTTTAAAAGTTCTATGGTATCAAGGTATGCACTTACATGAATTGTGTATCCTGTATTTGTTAGTAACTGGTGTAAGATGCAATGAGTGACCATCAGACTAAACATTAATGAATTGTATAACCTTCAAGGTAATGTAAACTGAATTTATGGAGACTAGGGGTGATGCATTTTCAAGATCATAAGGAAATTGTCAACATGTTTGCATTATTTTGAAATATCTTTTTATTAATGATAAATATACTTTTTTTTTCTCAATTATTTTATTAGTTGTACCTAAAGTTATCACATCTATACAATAATTATCATATTTTAGCAGATATGCATACTGAGTCGTAGAACCCTTGATCAGTCAAAGCTCTACCCTTAATCAGTTACGTTTTTCATAACCTGTGACTGTTATTAAAAAAACAACGAAAACTGGGATAGTAACCAGAAGCAGTTACTACCACAAAATCATTCAAGTTTAGATACATTCTATCTTCTGTACATGAATTGTCCCTGTATATATATAATTTTTTCCAGGTAGGGTGATTATTCAACTTTACAACCATGCAATAAAATTCTACGAGCATCGATGAAAATCCAATGCGCAAAGCCTCTCAAGTTACCTACTGCTGGGCTGATAATTAAAGGGACTGGTCTCGGACAGAAGTGTTCCAAACACCTGTCATCGACTCATTCGGAATACTTCGGTCATTAACGTTCACTTTAGCCGCCATGTTTTAGAATGTACAATTTGATTTCGCTCCATGTATGTATGCTCAATGAAGACATTATAAATAACATGGTTAGTTGCTGCAAAACGTAATTGTAAGTATCCTTTTCACGATCTGCGTGGGTTGTTCGCGTTTTTAGCAAGTTTTTAATGGCTTTTTTTGGTGTATTGTTCTCAAACCAGGAAGCGTGAAATTGCGATGAAAAAAAAAAAGATGGCCGACGTTCGTGCAGTCTTTTGTTTGTTTGTTTTATACGCCTTTCACGCTTTTTATATATGAGTCGATCTTTGTTTATCATACAAAACATATGCACTTTGTGTTTGGTGTAGTTTTTAAGTGGGTTATGACTTTGATTTCAACCAAAAACATTTTTTTATTTCTTGGCCATTTTGAACGTGTTTTTTTCTCCTGGATTAGCATGTATATGTTATGGAAGGGTTAACTTTTTTCTCTCAATTAAACCGTACCTGTTGATGATTGCAAGTTATAACATACATATTGAAATTGTGTTTAGGGTAGTTCTTAAGTGGGTTATGATTTTGATTTTAGCAAAAAAAATATTTTTACTTCGCCATTTTTAAAAACAAAAGAATTCTCTTGGATCAACATGTATATTTTATGGAAGGGTAAACTTTTTTTTCTCACTTACAAAGTACCTGCTGATGACTGCTAGTAATAACAGACATATTCATTATTGAAATTGTGTTTAGGGTAGTTTTTAAATGGTTTATGACTTCGATTTTAACAAAAAACATTTTTTAACTTGGCCAATATTAAAAAAATATTTTTTCTTGGATCAGCGTGTATCTTTTATGGAAGGGTAAAAAATAATCTCTTTTATCGAAGGGTAATTTTTTTTTCTCACTTATACCTTACAGTACCTGTTAATGATTGCAAGTAATAACATACATATTGAAATTGTATTTAGGTAGTTTTTAAGCACGAACATCGGTCATCTTTTTTCATTGCAATTTCACACTCCTTGGTTTGAGAACAAAACACTAAAAAAAAAAAAAAAGCTAAAAACACGAAAACCTCACGCAAATCGTGAAAAGGGTGCAAACAATTACGTTTTGCAGCAACTAACTTGGAAATGAGAGCATTTTACAATCATTGCATTTCGATTTTGTCAACAATTTTAACTGCTTAAAATACTAAACCAGTCGACCTTAAAACCGAGAAGAAAACAAACAAACACTAACAATCTGTTGTTCGAATTATCATTACCTCGTTTGCCGGTGTTATTATTTTTTTATTGATACATGCGTGTTTGTTAATTACTCAATCGATTGTTATGCCAATAGAATACATTAATCACATCATTCTTAATTGTTCACACAATGCAGTCGAGGTTTTCTCAGTTGTTCTATAGAAAAGTAGAAAAAGATAATTTAATTTTGCTCACTTAGTAAATCATTTAGATGTACTGTATTGTTATCCTCACAAACATTAAATGAACCGCTCGATAACTGCGGCAGCGCTTTTATTTTGTTTTTCCTCGTTCATTTAACCTTTGAAGAATTGTTCGAAATAACATCAATCAATAGAAAGGTTATTTACTTGGCTTTCTAACCATGCATCTTATGTACATATTCATTAAACAATACATGTATATGTTTGATGACCAAAACAATAAACACACGGTGGTGTGCGTAAGCGATTTAAGAAAAGAAAAAAAAAGAGTTATATTTCCTTCCCAACTGGAGCTTTTACCGATTTATTTAAGCGTTATTTTGAAATAAAATTAAACTATTAGAAAGGTTATTTATTTAGCTTTCTAACCATGTATCTTATTTAAATATTTATTAAACAATAAATGTTTGATGACCAAACAATAAACACATGGTGATGCGCGAAAAAGCTTTAAGACAATGAAAAAATGGGATACATTTCCGTTCCAACTCGAGATGTTACGTATTTATTTAACCGTTATTTGGAATAAAATTACACCATTAGAAAGGTTATTTAATTAGCTTTCTGGCAATGCAAAACATGTAAAAAATCAGTAACACAAGGATATATAATGTCTGTTTGCAATGTAGATGGGTGAATCGTACATCGAGGCCTCTCGCATACCGCCACGATAAGCGCAGTAAAAATCGATAAATGCAGCGTATAATCGATAAACTTACCTGAACGACAAGTGTTTTCAATTGAATACAGTGTTTGTACTGTCGTGTCATATCCCCGTCATATACTGTTATGCAATAAAATTCATTAAAAATCATTTTGTAGGCACCAACATGACAATTAGTGAACAACAGCTAATTGGATCTTGATGAAGATGTATTTATCCTTAATAATAAGTATTCAGACATAAATAAACACTGCACATTTGGCAACTATTTCGATTTATTAGCAAATGATCTTGGTAACTGATTTAGGTTACAAATGGTTATTAGGGAAAAGTATGCTACTCTAAACCAAAGGGAGATAATAATTTGGCATTTTAATAACTTCCAGCAGTTATAAAACTTGTAACTGTTTAAGGTTAGAGCTCTGACTGTTGATATCTTAGCAAGCCAGTATAAATGCCATGTTTTCTTTATATCTTTGCCCAAATTAAAAATGAATAACTTACATTCTCATCACAAATGACACATATGCTGCCAAAAAAACACACTGTATCTTCTAAGAAAGAACGTGTCTCATGTATGAATGCTCCCTTTAAAAACATACATGTAAACACTGAAATGTCAAAACATTGTATTCATAAACTCATTTCCATATAAGCAAACAAAATTTAAAACTCACAATTTTAACATGACAATGCTTGAAAAATGTAACAAATAGACCAACAATGTGATATAACCTAAAATGGCACTTTTAATACATTAGTAAAAATGCCTTTTTGCAAAACGAAATTATTTGCTGACCGCCTTTAGGAGGACACTTCCTGTGATGCAGTTGATGTGCTTCACCGCAAACTGCCATCACTGTGCATGGTCGAAGTGAGAGGGGTACAACTATATAAGATTGACATGGAAAAAAGCATTGATTTTGAAACATAATAGTAGTGTTTATGTTTCTATTTTTCAAGGTAAACATTGTATAGATTTGCGTTGCTTTGATATTCGCCCGGTATACATCACATCTGACTGAAAGCGTTTTGACTGAAATAACCCAGTGGCGCCAGTGAGACATGAACTCGTGATCTTTTCGAACACATGATCTCCGAATTCTAATTTATTGAAACCACCACGAATATATGCAACAGTTCATCTTTTGCAAATGTTATCATTCTGAATCTTACATAACGACATATGTATACAGACCCAGTTGCGGGCAAGTACCCAAAATAAATGCAGAATGAATGCTGAATGAACGGAAAATGAACGCGGAACGAACGCAGAACGAATGTTGCATGATCTGCATTTTGTGCATAGCATTCTTTTCGTTCGTGGTTAATGTTTCAAAAAATTAAAACGAATGCAACAAATGAAATGAATTTCGTTATTTCGGATCACTTCCAGTATTATCCCTTTGGGCTGATAAATAAACGCTCGATTTAAACAAAGTGCATTTTTCAGTATTTTTATATAAAGAATTACTCTGTATAAATGGTGAGTTTTAAGCACGATTGCACACTTACTTTCATGTTTACTAATTCAAAACGGGAAATATTATATTTCTTGTGTAGCACAAGCTTTATATTATTTCAAAACAAAACTAAAATAATGTTGATAGAAACAGCGGGCATATTTTGATATAGTGTCACAGAGCTACAGATAAGCAGGGTATTTGCTTAACTACCCAATTAAAAATGCCAAAATACCCAATTAAAATAAAAAGCATGTGTACCAATAAAGTAATCGAAGTTGTCAAATTATAAAACAACCAATGCAAATTGAGCAATATAATATTAATTCCATTAAGCGATTTAAAAGATTATATTATCAGAATGTTACGATGCATATTTCGACAATAAAAAACGTTTCAAAATATGTTTTCCTGAAAAAATGCGATAACCTGTTTAGAGTTTTATTAAATGTTTGAATTTTACAATACACAAACTTTTTAACACGAAATTATGGTTCTATTTCATACCCCAGCCAACGCCGTTTTCGCTTCTTGAAGAAGGGTTGAATGGGGTATGAACGTTAATACTGGGACCACGTAATGGGTTGTTGAAGGGACACCTAGTCACCTTGTATACATCCTATTTTAAAAGAAGTAGATTTTATTAGATGTTGTGTTTACAATATTAATGGAATGCCACCCCAAAACAATGTCGCAAACTTTTATTGTTTTATTTTATCCAATTGAAATCATTAAATACCCATTTAAGTAAATACCTATGGATAAATACCTAATTGATCAAAAAGGTTATATGTAGTCTGGTGTCATGTATGCTACATGTTTCATGAAACTAACATAAACCTGGAAGAAAACAGAATAACCACCAAATAATGTCAACAAAAGGACCCCTACTTCAATATGATCACATAAATATTAGTCGCAGACTTGTGATAAAAATCGCATGACTGGATATCATGCGTAATTTAAACGCTGAACGAACTAATGCAAATGCATTTCTGCGTTTGGGAATATAAACACACATATTCTGTTACGTTCGTTCCATGCATTTAAATGAACGCATAGTTTTGTTTATAAACGCTGAATGCATTCAAGAATGCGAATGATTTGCATTTAACAAAATGCATTTATAAAAATGAAATGCAAACGGAATGTAAACTTATAATTACACATGGTAGCAGTGAAAAGTTAGTGTTGTAATGCACACTCCAACGCACACGCATCCCATACATGTGAACAGTTCTATTTCCGTGCTGATGTGTATTTCTAGCACGTCGTGCTACAAGGGTGAATATGTAATCAATATGTTATATATGTCAAGGATTTGACCAAAGCGAAGCGAGGTCTCCCACTGATTGTAAAAATTGGGAAGAAGGTAAGAAAAAACGGCCGTGGCGTGTTTACGTCTTCCTGACAACGTTTTCTTTTCAATATTGTTTAATCACCCGTTACTTGATTGGTTATTATGTTAAACTTTGTTCCCAGTTCCAACCCAGATAATTCAGGGTCCCCTCTGGCTTATTTTTTCTTTGCGCCACCACTTGCGCCAAATGAGATAAGTATTATATATATATATATATCTATTATATATCATATACAATATCCATGCATTATATATTATATATATTATCCATGCAAAATAATTCCTGAAAGTAACGCAGTTGGACATGTACCAGTTTCAAAATTATTATCTGTCTGATACAACCTCATTGTTTAGAGGGATAGTCACGGTGAAAGTTTTCTTTCTTAATTATTTTAAGTCAATTTAGAAGCATATCATAGATCATTGAATGGGAACAAGCACAGGCCAGGGCCCGGTTATGTATGAAACTACTTAGGACAATTTTGATCGTAAGTTAATTTCTTAAATTTTTAACTTTGATTTACAATTCACAATGAATGTATTTCATTTCATTTTCTTATACATTTGATATTTCTGCACATTTTGTCTACATTAAATGCTTAGGTGTGCACACATAATAGTCTACATTGAATGCTTAGATCTTGTGCAAAAATGTGAATAGTTTAGATGTTTAATAAAACGGGGCCAGATGTAAATATCATCCAATCAAATTATTCATAAAATTATATAACGCTATTTTCTCTCCGCAGATATTTTATGCTTGCGTAAAATCTTGCTTGTATATTTCGTATATGTATATAATAAGGTCGGCTCATTTCTTGTCCACGCCATATCTCTCGCATGCTTTGAGGGATTTAGAAATATAATGCCACAAATATCCACCCCCCATCAAGACATGCATACCCGCACTCTAATCCCCTCCCCCACCCCCATGAAAACAACAACACAAAAACAACACAAAAAACATTGTTCCATAACTCTCATATGCTTAATCAATTGGCCCACATGCACCCCTCTTGTTTGATAGAATTTAATATTGTATGTTTTGTATTTCCTTAATTTGGTGTGTTTCACAGAGTGTAATTCTTTATTTATATTGTCTTTGCAGTAAATCTCTCTAACTCTCATCGCTTATTGGAATTTAGGCAGGATCACGTAATGAATACATAATCGCATTGTGTTTAGATGTATGCACTCCATATAATGTTAAGCAGTTAAAGATTTTATTAATTTCTCGTATATTTTGATGTAATATTAAAAGTAGTATATAAGGTCAGATTTAGTGATTTTGTCACCTCTCATCGCATGCGGGTTCGAATCACACTGGGGACGGGGTTTCCCTCTACCACAAAACAACTCGACCATCATACATGTCCTAACATGTGGTAAAAGACGTTTATCACCATTCAAACAAACTCCGCAGATGGGAAAGAGTGTGGGAGAGGTGGAGGGGGAGAGGTGAGTGGATGCACTATCAAACAATTTGTTTCTTCAGAAATAATACCCAGATTCCCGACCGGGCACGAAGATTTCCCGTAGGGGCACCATGGAGTCTTCTTCCACCAATGGAAGCTGGAAAGTCGCCATATGACCTTAGCTGTTGGTGCGACAATAAAATCCAATTCAGTTCAATTCATCAGAAATAACAAATACCCATCCATTTTCTTTGTCGGGGTGGTGTGTGGGGTAAGGATTTTCTGTTTTGTTAGTCTTACACCGTGAGTATATTGCATACAGTTACTACCCAGTCACCTTAATCGCCACCCCTTCCCCATCCACGCTAAAACTCACCCACCATCAATCATCAACAGAGTATAACAATTGTCACGCTCCCACCCCTATTTAATGTTCTTGTGCTACATCGAACATACTGCCACACTACATTTTTGTGTTACAATATGTTTTGTCTTCTAATTTTCTGAGTTTATAAGTATACCTCTGTTTATCTCAGTCATCACCGTCGTCCATCCAACCGTTCCATTCCCGAAATTTTACCCACGCTTGTTTTTTGTTGTTGATATTGTTCATAGGCACGGGCACATGTTACATAGATTTTCATATATTGACTGTCAACACACTCTCTCTTTCTCCAATAATACCTTGTGCAATTCACAAGTTTTCTCTTTGTTTATTTGCTCATATATATTGTTTAAGTGTGCACAATTCATACCTGTTCTTTAGGCAATCAACACTCCCACATTGTACCCCCTCTCACCTGACCCCCACCCACTGCCGGTCTCACACCCCCTTCCCAAAGCCAACCCTCGCCCTTATTTATTTTCTTCAACTATCCTCTTTTTCAGGCACCAGTCATATGTAGTGGGAAATCTGGCGAAAAAAGAATTTCTATTAGTCTAAGAAACCAAAAAGCATCAGATTACAGCCCGTTAAAGGTTTACCATTTGCAAGGCTTTGAAGGTATGAAACCACTAATTATTTTCCACATAGACACCAATGTTTAAATGTCACATATTAATGATTTGCTGCAAATTCAACACAAGTTTGGATAATGCAGCAGTGTAATGTTCATATAAAAAACTAATAAGTTTGTTTACCTTTCCTTTATTTGACTGGCAAGAGAAAATCATTTTTGATATATTTTTGTCGGCTATTATGCAGACAGTGTCCAATATCCGGGTTATACAGTGAGTGTCCGGATTCTAGTTGAAACAAAAATATTTTCACAACCTCCTCCCGCCAGTCAGCTGTACTAAAACAAGGTATAATGTCTGACACTGTACCTTATTTCATTTGACTTACAAGAGGAAATAATTTGTTAAATATCTCTGCATCAACCATAATCCGGTCAGTGTACCTTATTTTATTACGACTGACTGGCAAGATGCAATTGGTCTTTTTTGTGTTTTTTTATTTATAATCCGGACAGTGTACCTTATTTTATTTATGGCAAGAGAAAATCATTTCCTAAATATATTCGTTTCGGATATAATGCGGACAGTGTCCGGATTATATGGAGAGTGTCTAAATTCTAGTTAAATGAATATATTTTCATAAATGATTTCCTCTTGTCAGTCAGTTGTACTAAAATAAGGTGTAATGTCTGGCACTGTACCTTATTTCATTTGACTGGCAAGAGGAAATCATGTGTTAACTATTTGTTTTTCAACTATAATCCGGACAGTGTACATTATTTTATTACGACTGACTGGCAAGATGGAATTGTTTGTTTAATATTTTTGTTTCAACTGAAATCCGGACAGTATTTACTTTTGAAATGGCGTTTTAAAGTGGCAATGTTGTTTTTAGATTTGAGCAAGTCGTCGTGGCTTGGTGGTTAGTGCAGACTTGAAATCTGAACATGCTGAGATATAAAACAAGGTAAAAACATGACAGTTGTTAAGAACTTACTATACATAAATCACATTTACAGAATATATTGAGAAAACAAGAAAGATCAAAGTGCGACTCTTTTTATCAAATTGACTAAATGAGTTTAGTAAATTGTTGCCTTTTGTGAGAAATAGTTTGCATTTGGGATAAAATGTCAAGATTTAAATAGTTTTGTCATGTTTAGTTGTCTTATTTTATGTATGGTTGCCAAGATTCTTACAGTGTTCGGATTATTGAGAAGCCTAGCCAGCATAACATGAAATTATCTGATATATTTATGTTGAGTTGTTGAATTTGCTTTTTACAGAACACCAACACAAAAAAGGTTATATGGCGCCAACATGAATTAACATTCTAGACCCATTCTCCATTTACATCTGGATAAAATATACAGAATGTTCCGACTATAATCTGGACAGTGTTTGCAGGGTGTAATAAATTTAACAACCTATTTGATAAATATGGATTTTTGTTTTGTTTATTATTTTAAGCTTTAAATATATGTTTTACAAGCAGTGTTGTGTTTTTTATTTTCTCAAATAGCCATTGTCTTCTGGAATCTATTTTTATTGTTCAGTTTAACGGCATTTTATACACATCCATTTCTCGTCTGATTGGATTTTGGTCTTAGCAATTCCAGTACAATGTAAGTGCGTTCAAATCCACATCCATCACAGTTCACAGATTCATCGATAGCATTAGTAGCATCTTCCGTAAATTTCTCGCCACAGTCTCCACATAAATAGACTGGTTTTCGCAATACACAACATCTTCGTTTGTTAGAACTCTTTGCTCGTGTAAGTTCATTTCCATATAAATTTTGCAATGGACGGCGCGCTTTTTTTAAGTATGTTTGTGGCACCAGTGGCTGTTGCTGCAATTGACAATGATTCGGGCACAGCAACATTCTGCTCATGTGTACTGGTGCTGCTGACTACATTTGTTCCTTCCTTTTCAGTTATACATTCATTTTCTGAACACAGTTTTGGATTTATTATCTCTTTAAACACATATCCCTCCCAAAACCAAGTTATTTTCTCTAACGCCGATTCCCAAAATTCATTGTCAAACAACACCCTGACCGTAATATTTCCATGAAAAGTAAAAAATGAATAAATCGCAATAACTTCTGTTCATTACTCCCATGTGTCCCTGTATCTGGTAATAATAGGGATGAGAATGTTTAATGCAGGGAACACCATTTTCTGAAATAATATATGGAATATTATCTAAACTTGGTGTCTGGTTCTTCACTGTTTCTGGGCATTTTATTTCACAAAGACCATTACCACAGCACTGACGTTTAACTTCAAGGTCCGCACTAACCGCAATGAACGGTTTGATCTGTGAACGACAAGACCCGTGTCCTTGGACTTGAATCGCTGATGTTTTTTCTTCATCATTTGTGTATATTTCTTTTTTCATGCGGCTCTGGTGAAATGCCTTCGTTGGAGCACATTGTGCGTAACCCATAACAGTTTTGATGAGAGCATTAGGGTCTGCATTTTCATATTTTCTTAATGATTTGACACGGCTACACACTCTCTGAAAGTTGCTTGCGGTAATCCACCCTTTGCGATGTTCCTTCCAGGTATCGCATTGTGCATGGTCTACTGTGGCTGACTGAAGTGTTTTAGCTTCCATCTCAGACGAAGAAATGTTCTCTAGAAATTCTGCTTTCAATGCATCATGTGTTTCAGATTTGTTGTCCAGTTTCTCGGCCGCTTGTAGTAAAGACTGCGGGCATTCTACCTTTTTGACGTTATGTCGCCTTTTTCCATTAGGAGAGAAAAACAGGAATCCGGATTATCATCTCGCAGCAAACTATACACATTTGATCTGACTTTGTTTGTGTCTTTTACACCAATCACTTGTTTTTCAGTCAGCGGCGTAAAGCAACTCTTTATCTGTTTATTTTTTCTTCGGCAACATTTATAAAGTTTGTATAATGGCTTTTTCTCCAGATAGCATCTGATACTTTTAGCGGTTTGATAATAGTTTTGACAGATGATGGAATGTTCCATTCACAAGGTTTGCTTGTACACACGGGTTTGGTAATTCCAGTTTTAACTGCATGTTCAATTCTGAATAAAACACCTCTATGTGGTTGCAACGACTTAGCATCCCAGCAGTACAAGAACATTAAACCGGTCCCAATTTCACCACCGAGAAATGTTTCAGTGTCTTTATTGATAATGATCCACACACCATATGCGTTATTGTTAAGCGCTTGAGAAGGTGATACTTGTGCCTTTAATATGCACATAGGGCCGTTTGGTCTGATAGGGTGGAACTCGATCTTCTTGACCCACTCGCACGAAAGATATCTATAATCTTTGTCTTCTTTATATTCGTTCATTAACCGATGTACTATCTCTTTTGGGGTCTGACTGTTGAGATAAGTAGCAATATTTGTTATGTAAACTGGAGGCCATTGAGACATAGCTGCATTTTCACCCTTCCATCCAGCTTTCAATGAATGATCTCATCACCCAACATAAGTTTCTGGTTGTATTCTGCCAGCAACACGCGTTCTGCTTGTTCTGCGTTTGAATCAAGGGGGATATTCTCTTCCCAGGAACAAAATGCCCTGAAACATAAAATAAAAAAATTAAAAGAGAATATAATATAAACATAAACTTGTATTTAAAACCATCAATGACTATTAAACTAGATCAAAGCTGCATTCTAAAATAGCGAAAACATCCTAAATTGTACATATGGGGGAAAAGTGGGTACGGATATTTTTACACAATCGCAAAAACGGTATTTTGTTACGTTGATTGCATCTAAATTCTATGAACGTCTTTGGTACAATACATAAAAAAAATATTTGCATTTAATTAGCGTAAACGGCATTCTTCGTGAATTCCTCGAGGCTGAACATACAGTGCCGAAGGCAACCTTTATATTTTTCTTTCCTTGCGACGATTTCTTCAAAATTTCCATGTATTTGCTTCTTTCGTAGTGATAATCAAAGTGCTGAAAGCACTGATGGACTAGGGGCTTTGGAAATTGAACAGTTTAAGGTTCCTCTCAACTGCCCAAAATGAAAAAAAAGTAAATTTAGTTTTATATGTGATTTTGTTGAAGTTTATGCATGTTTTGCATATCATTTTAAGCGTCTTCGAACCAACATTTTGAAAATAATAATGTTTTTGCACAATTTTTTCTTTTATTATTAATATTTTGTAGGAACCTTAAGAACATTGTATGCACTGACCATGCGTATGTATTTGGATGGTACTACAGACTGCCCACGGTGTTTATTTCCCGACAAACAGTAGGAACGCCATGGACCTATAACGTATCAGTTCTGTTCGCATTTTAACTCCGCGAACATGGACTATTTCTTTGTATTTTACGGACTATTTTATGAATTTTCAATTAAAACAGACGCCATTTTTTTACACCCGAAATTGGGCGCGCTACGTCGGCGAGCACTACGGGTACCTATGGAGTCTTACAACACGCGTACAGTGTTTTATACCGTAGATTATGTAAAAATAATACCTTACCGGACGAAATAACGTTCCATTATGTGTAAACACGATGCAGTGTTGGTGACTGACAGGTCACCGTGACATAACTTGACACGTGAAATTGACATGTTGTTGCAAGTTGGATTTGGGAGTATTGTCTGCTGCTGGAGTTCCATGATCAAGGTATTTGTTTTGTCATTAAAATGTGTTTGTTAATAAATAGTACACACCCCTTTTAGATCGTGCATATTTAGACATTGGCCTAATACAGTGCCTAAAAAAGTAGTGTATAGTGTATAATAGAAAGTTCATAATCACAATAAGTGTTTTTCGTGTACTCCGATCTTTCCAGTAACTGGATGTACTGTAAACTGTAGAACGTTTCGTGGAATAAAACTATTGTTAGTAGAAATGCACATTCGTGAATACATAACCCGATACAACTACCATTGAAACAATGTAATCTGCCATAGACATTTGACTGAAATCGGTCAGATTCATATTTATGTACAGAAGTTTTGAGGCAAGGAAGTGATTTTTAATTTACATTTATTTACATTCTGGATTGATGTTGTTTTCAGAGAGGTCTCAAATGTGAATCGAGCCCTTGGGCAGCTCTGAGTGAATTGATACTGACGACTTCAGAATGTCAAGCCGTATTAAATGCCATTGGATCATATGGAGGTAAAAGCCTTTTTAAAAATTGTTTGCACTTGTGTAGTTCTTTAAATGGAGCTTGTGTTATGCTTCAAAGTTAGAGTAAAAAAAATAATTGTGATTGTCATATGAGCTCGTGTAAACTACATGTACTGGATACATGCGAAAACAAGTTGTGTTAAAGGGACACTAGGCAGTCTTTATTTGTTTAAAACTTCTGGAGTTCGGTTATTTTTTCTGCATAGTTTGCATTTGTGCATCATTAATATTATTTATTAGAATAGTTCAGAAGAAATTGTTTTACACATTACTTACTGTTGATAATAGTGCACCTATAATAATTTATTTAACTTTTAATGCAAGCAGGTTTAAATTTAACATGTTACCAGGTTAACAAATGGAGATGCTAATGTTAAAGCTTGATAAATACTTCAAGATTGCCGTTTGTCCCTTTAACATCATCCAATTGGTCTATGTGATGGGGCCTCAATTTATTAAAGGGACTCAGAGCAAATTTCCAATCTTGTGTCTGTTTTACACATTTTCACATCAGAACAGACCACACATCTACAAATTTAAAGTGTCTTCTCAACTGCCCTATTTAATCATGTTTTATTTCTAAAACTAGCGGCATCACCAGGTTTTGAGAGAGAAAATAAATAGTTGTATAGTAATGTTTTCTCCCCATCTAAAATGACCTTACTAAGTCATTAAAGTAAAATATCCTATGAACAAAACGTGTACAATTTAACGATTTTAGATTTTTGGCTAGACTTGTATTTTATTCCCCTTCTAGTAAAAATGGCTTATAATACATTGCACCCTCTGTCAGATTTAACTTTCCTTATAATAGATTCTTGCTGTACTGTTGGGTGAAACATACATTAAAATGGTTCTATAATCATGTCAGTTCAATCATATACTCGTATGATACACAATATAATATGTATTGACCCTTTACTTGATGTGCCATTTACTCAGTTTTGGTCAAGGGACGTTTATAGCATATCGGCTTTGAATCCAGTGAACACGGATTCAATTCTTACTGGCGCCACTGGGTTACTTCGATGTGTCCTGCTAGCCTCGTTCGTCTGATGGGAACGTAAACCGGGTGGTCCTGTGTATCGGAGTCTGTCCTCCCTCCAAGCACGTTAAAGAACCATAGGTATCTAATCGGTAGTAAGCGTAGGGCAGGGTTCCTGGATGCCTATGTATCTTTCCTCCTCTCTTTCGGGCGGTTCGAAATAACCTGAACAACGTGTTGATGAGGCGTTAAACAATAATTAAATTTTAAACTGTCCCATTCCCCTAAACATGCCCTAGATCCCTCTCGCAACACCTGATTCAAATTGAATACTCTGCTCGACTTATATTAACTTTTTATTCTGTCTTTCTTTTCTTTCAGTCTGCACGTCATGTGGAAGAAGACTCCATGTACACCACTGGCCAGAGTCAATGCTGAAGTTTATGTTCGCTCAATTATTTGCTTAATAAAGTATACATATGAATTAAAATATTGTCTTTATAATTATGCCTTCCACCACAAAGTGGTAGGTGAGACAGATTAGATTTGGCCTTTCCGTTCGTCTGTCACAAATCTTGTCTGCGCTACTTGTTGGATTTTGACGAAACTTTGTACAAACTCTTTATTACTTTCTCTGAAGCTAATTTCATAAAACTTCATACTTTGAATGCCTTTGGTGAAATGATAATCCCTGTTTATTTTGAAGTCAGTAGTTGAAAGGTCCGTTACCATGACCGGAAAATGAAAAGTATTGCCCACACAGTTTTTCATATTACCTAAAGCAAATTTCATAAAACTTCATTGCTGGACAGTGGAAAGAGGATGATCGTTTGATTTTTAGGTAAAAGGTCAAGTTCCCTGCAGACATCCACTATCCAAGGATAAGCATATGTTACAACACACATGTTATAATATTAATGGTATATTATATGAATATTTTCTTGCACAATGTTGAATCCAGTAAAACAAGGGGTTTTGTTCACCGATACTGTCGCCTGTGAACCAAACCACTTGTTGTTAAATTACAGGATTCAACAGTGTGTAAGACATATTCCGATCATCCATTTTTTTTTTAAATCATAAATTATATTAAAACAAACAAAACATGCTATTTGATGAAAACAGACGTATTCAAATTTTCAAAATAGCAATATTCGCAGAATATAGTAGATTTCAACTGCTAAAAACAAACATGTATTTTTTTTCCAGGAAATAATACTTCTATGAATATAGTATATGTTCAGGGAAATGTTTAATATGTCTGTTTTCAAATACTACAAATCGTAACGCACCGCACATGTATATTCAGAATTTACTTTCAATATAGTAGTGAGTATGACTGCGTTCTGGGACCATATAAATATAAAAGAATAATATATATAAATATATATATATATAACTGTATATGCCCTATAAATATAAACGACCCGCACCTTTTGGATTCACGCGTACAGTGTTTCACAACACCACAAATCTGGCAGGTGCTCCATTGACACAATGTCATGTCCACGTTTATGTTATGAAATCTTCGAATCTACACATAATCATGTTTATTACCGACAGTAGCATGTATGTTACTCGTCAGTCATTTATTTACTTGGTTAAAGGGACACATGCCAATCTTGCTTTCTTTAAAACTCGAGTCGCCCCCTCAGTTTTAAACGAACAGTTAAAAGAATATACTTCTTTCTGCCTGTTAAACTTATATTAGTTTATCGCTTTTTCTGATTTCGAAAATTAACTCTGCAACGTATGTTGCCGCCATCATGATTTCATTTTCCGATATACCGTTGCAACATTGTTTGTTAAAATAAATTGGCCACTCTGACATAAACCCAAAGCATGTATAGATAAAAAAATTAATGTAAAATACATGAACACATACATTTTAAATATATGTGTTTACATAACGAAATTATTTAATTGTTTCTGTAGCCGGTCGTCTTTCCTTAATCAATATGAATGTTGCCGTCTTTGGGCCGGACGGTCCTGTTACTAAATTAGTACTTGTCTCCGTTTATTGAAATTCTACATATATACAGAGGAGAGATGTATCTATATGATTTAGTAATTATGCTCGCTTCTAAAATGACGAAATAAATCGATTTGAATAAAAGGCGCATTCTCAGCAATACACAACGTATTGTGTGTACGGGTTGCAGAGGGGGGGGGGGGGGTGTGTGGAGCCCACGGGGTTGGAGGGATACTACCGTAATGTTGCTCTCATAAATACTGTGAACATACTACATCAATAATATATCAACTACTGAACAATGCTGAAATCGATTTATCTTTATAAATGAATTCATAATTCCACAATTGTATTCCGTGCGAACATCGATTTGGAACGTCGATTCGGCGTATTTAAACGATTACGGTGTACTTCGTTAATTTTCGGGGGAAACAAGTACTTGCCTCCGATTTTTTTTATATTTTACATATCTACAGAGGAAAGATGTATTTACGCGTACATGCTTTTGTTTTTCTCTCTCGCTTCTAAAATGATGAAATAAATCGAATTTGATTAAAACTGCGCATTCTCAGCTATATACAACTTAATCAATACGGTATGGATGGTGGTGGGGGTGGAATGAGGGGCGGGGTTGCAGGGATACTACCGTAATGGTAACCTTGAGAAAAACGGTGAACATTCTACTCTAATAATTTATTAAATATAGAACAATTTTGAAATCAATATATCTCTTAAAAAGGATTTCACAAGTTCATGGTTTTATATCCCGCGTGTACATTAACTTCGAAAGGCGAGTGTTCATATTTTAGCGAACGCGGTGTACTTTGTTAATTTTGGAGAAAAAAAAGTACTTTTTTCTGATCGAATTTAAATTTTGGGTTTTAATAGTAGACATGTCAATGAACATTTTCATGAAAAAAAAATCATTCTCGTTGTTAAAACATTTTTATTTTGCATTTTTTTCGGATTCAGAAAATTAGCACTGCAACATATATTTACACTATCCTCATTTCCTTTCCCGACGTACCGTTACAATTTGGTTTGTTAAAACCTATTCTGAGCACTCCGGCATAAACCAAAAGGATGTATAGATCAGAAATTTAATCTGGAATGCATGGATACATACATCTGAAATATATGTATTGAAATAATGGAATTATTTCATTTCTTGTGTACCCGGTCGCGTCTGTAAATGTATATGCATCATGCCGTCTTTGCGTCCGTGGGTCATGTTAGTTAATTTTGGGAAAAAAAAAGTACTTGTCTCCGATTTCATTAAAAATTTGCATATGGACAGAGGAAAGATTTATCTACGCGTATATGCATTTGTTTTTATTCTCGCTTCTAAAATGACAAAATAAATCGATTTTGATTTAAAAGCGCATTTTTGGCAATTTAAACCTTAAAACAACCTAAATTCATCCCTTTGAAAAATACCTTTAACTATTAATGGGAATTACACGAAGTGTACACCAATTATGTTCGACCAATGTAGTTTGTGAATATTATTACTTTAACAACGATCTGTGATTGTGTTTTGTTATAATCACAGTTTATAAATAAGAGGTGTATAAATCTGACCAGTGAATATTTTCCCAATAATGTCATTTTGTTATCGATTTTATCACGTGACCTTGTTTGATAAATATCCCTACGCCAGAGGGCTGGCGTTCCTACTGAAATGGATTAGTACTGACCATTGAATAATAATAGGTAACAGAAAAACCATTATAGCGAACAGTTGTTATCAATAACGGTGCATTGTTTTTCCTATTTTACTATTGGACTGTCTGTAAGTATCAATTTGGTTCTGTGTTGACAAAACTGGCGGAAAGCGTCTTATTGAGTTCGAAGGGATCAGATTGTAATTATTAAATTCCGAAGCATGCACCGGATAGAAATATGGGCCGTATCCTAAGGAGTTATCCTTAAGGAAAATTACATTTAATTTTATTATTGTTTACATAATTTTTTATTGTGCTATGTATTCCATCATTTATTAATTCGGAGCAACATTATTCATATCTGTACAAAGTCGGATTCGAAAAAAATATTCTCCACTCGATTAATAGTAAACTCAAAATCAACGCGTGATCAGTTCAATCTATTGCGCCTGAAATGCCACTTCTACAGCGTAGTAATACAATTTGTAAATTCTGCAATTTTAACATTTTGACGAAGACTTTCTTTAAGATTGTCTCCATAAGGTGACGGATGTTCCATTTTCCCTCTGATATCGCAAATGTTTACCTCTATTCTTTTTTGCTGAGAAATAACTACTTTTGCTCGGAAGCATTGGTCCTTTCGACATTAATATGCAAATGAGTTACTTTATCCCAGGTTTGCAAAGCTGGATGTACGGGGTCCAAACGGGGTTTATAATATTTCGAGATAAATATATGATCTTGTTTAGTATAGGCCCAAACATCACATTTTCAACTGTCTTTCAATTTCCCACAGCTTATTTACGATTTAGATTGTATGTGTCTGATCCGGACATTTTGTGACAACATCTCCCCACTTAAAGAAAGTGCTACACTTTTTAAAATTCAACAAAATGATAATATTTACATGTTAATAAACTATTAATTAGTCTTAGCAAAAGACATGGTTGCAATAAGCAACATTCAAATTTCAACAATATTCTACAATTGTACACTACACTGTCGTAACATACACTGCTATTGTATAATACACTGCAATACACTATTATACTATTGTATTAAACCTGTCATTATGTGCGGCGACTTAAATAGTCTGCCCCAATATTGTGCTTTCCACGGTCTATTACACCGACTCTACTGTTACTAATAACACTACTTCCTGCCACTACAAGAACTCCAACTTTACACATTGCATCCATCGCATTACCAGTATACAGTTTGCGAAATGGAGTAGGGTCTCCCGTTTCCCTAATCGGCTTTGCTAAAGTGTGCTTAAAGCTACACTGCATTACATCTGTTGGTCTCGACTTGTCGGACCGAACAGTACTACACTCAGAGTGTAAACGACCTACCTCTCGTTTCTCTACTACACTAAGCATGCCCGATATGTCTACATCGGCTGCTGTCTCCTTACCTACACTAGTGGGAAAATACATGGGACTAGTGTCCTTACTACTGCCTTCCTCACTATCCTCAATAACTGCAACATTAACTACCGTTAACACCCCTTGTTGCACATTATCGGTTCTACTGATATACTCTTACAGCATATTCGCATGAAAGCTCTTTAACTTTCCGTTTATCTCGATACGATAGTCCATAGTGTTCACCATCCCTCTAACGTAAAACGGACCTTTCCATTGTAATAACAGCTTGTTATTGTCGGTCGGGAGTAACAGTAACCCCTGGTCATCTATCTTTAATTTTTTAGCTCTAGCTTTCTGGTCATAGTACCGTTTATACTTGGTACTTGCCTTAACTAACTGACTTTGAGCTATCTGACAAGTCTCCTCTAGTTTCTCCTTCAGATCTATAACATACCGATATGTAGTCTTAACCTCATCACTATCTACTTCACCTGCCCACATCTCTCTAAGAATCCTCATGGGACCTCTAACTGATCTACCGTACAATAACTCAAACGGAGAAAATTCTAAACTCTCTTGTGGAACCTCTCTAAATGCAAACAGCAAAGCATTGAGATACTTGTCCCAATCGTTGGGTCTCTCTGTACACATACGCCGTAACATTTGCTTTAACGTCCCGTTAAATCGTTCGACTAACCCGTTACACATAGGGTGATACGGTGTTGTCATGATTTGACGCAAAGACAATAACCTGCTTCAGCCATAAGTTCTGACGTAAACTGTGACCCACACTCAGTCAGCATTTCCTCTGGTACACCTAGCCTACTGAACATTAACTAATGCCTCAGCTACTCTCTCAGTTTCAATTGAGGGCAATGCTACTGCCTCCGGATACCTAGTTGCATAGTCTACCATGGTTAAAATGTACCTATTTTTCCTATCCGACACTGGAAAAATTGGTCCAACTTTGTCTACGGCTACCCGCTTAAATGGTGTATCTATCAGTGGCATCTGACCTAAATGTACTTTGGTCACTCGACCGTTTGGTACTGTCCTTTGGCATACATCGCAGGACCTACAATACCTAGTTACATCTCCACTAACGCCTGGCCAATAAAATTCTGCCAATACTCTATCTGACGTTTTCTTTACGCCTAAATGACCTCCCATAATCGACTCATGAGCTACCTTAAGCACTGTCGTTCTATACTGGGTAGGTACCACTAATTGGTGAAACTGTATACCACCACTATCATCAAATTCTCTGTACAATAATCTATTCTTATGTACAAACTTACAACTACCGGACCCTTTACACTTCTTCACTACACCATCATTGGCCTTCACTTTACAAGGACCTAATGACTCGTCTTGAGTTTGTGCTTCTATAAACTCCACTTTTGATATGTCACCTACGGCTGCAGGAACCTTTAATTTTCTATAAGCCTGAGCTTGCTTCTGAACCTGCGCTCTAGTCTCTACTGCATTACTTATGCTACTCCTAAAATCGGACCCTACCGGAAGTACGGAACCTTCTATGTTCCCTATCGTTAAATCATACATCGGGTCGTCTATACATTGTGCCTCTGTAGTCCATTTAAAGAAAGATGTATCTACATCTATTCTCGCTATTGGCACGTGCTCTACCGACTTATTTAACAACATACACGGTGACTGTTTACCTACCAACTGGTCATCCGTAACTTAACTACGCCTAACTACCACACCTGTACAACCTGTATCCCTCATTGCAATTACGTCCGTGCCATTCACTCTACCATCAGCCGTTGGAAGATTTGCATACGGAAAGAGACATGTTCCTATCTTCGCCATTACGCCATCCGCTTTAACACTACAGCTACTACTCTCGGTTTTAATAACCGGACTATTACTACCTCTGCCTCTACCTTTACCTCGGTTTTGACCACCTCTACCTCTACCGAAATTCCATGGGTTGTTAAAACCTTGGTTCTGACTACCTACATTGTTGTCAACTCTACTAATGTCACCAAAATTGTCTACGACTGCGGATACTTTCACCGCTTTCCTACACTCATGTGAAGCATGATTCCCATTACAGTGACGACAACGAATAAAAGGTCTACCTTTGTAGTTACCACTATTGCTACCTCCTCTAGCACCCATCGAACTACGTCCATCTCTATAGTTTCCACTCTGGACTTTCTGTTTATTACTATGATCTTCCCCTTGCCTATCTCTAAACGTTTTGTCTTTCGACACTACATTATGAGCTCCACCTCTAGCCTCGGCAAACTGATCTGCTTGTTCTACATTAGCTAATTTTCTTTTTTTCAGAAATAAGAACAGGTCTCTACTACAAACATGGAATAGCTGGTCCCGCAACAAAAATCTATGAGGCCTTGATAAGTCTGCGCTACCTTCCCTAACTCTAACCATCTATCTAATGTATATTATGTATACACACTTTTTCTATGTAACACGTATGTTATAGACATACTCTATATGTGTCACGTGTGTTAATAGCACAGAAATCGTCTCTGATTTCACTCGGATAGACAATAATCCGAACTGCAAGAGCGCTTTCGGTCTTGAAACCTTCTTCAGTTGCAACATGCAATCCTAAACGAGTTCTATTTAATATATAAATAATCTCTCATTTACTGATGTAATGAGGTTTATAACGGTACACTGTGATTAACCAATTAATTATATTTGTAGCATGGTCGGTGACATTTTCTTTGATGAATGCAGAGCATTAAATCGTTTAATTCAGGTTAACTAAAGGGGCGTGGCTTTACCGTACTACAACTACCGGATATTGGAATTTAGAGTACGGTCACTATGACGTCACAGTGTTACTCAGTACACCATGCTACAAAAAAGATAGAGTCTGTCTCAGCTCGTTGGTTATTTAAACACCTCGATGGGCTACGCCCATCTCGGTGTTTAAATAAGCCAACTCGCTGAGACCAGACTCTATCTATTACATAGTGTATTCAATCTGTCTGAATTTGTTTGTAACACAGATTCAATACTTTATATATGTGTGGTTCTTATTGAGAACTGATATTTTAAAGTACAATAGTACTGTTAGACAAATCGGGTTGGTACCGAATGTATTGTCTTTCAATGAACATGCAGCAAGATGTTCAGACACGACTGAGTTGGTACCGTCTTAAATGTGTCTTATATGTAGCATGTATTCCGAAGAAAACGTTACATATAATTTACTCGTCGGGTTGGTACCGAGACAAAATTTGGAGTATCTCCAAATGTGAGTAAATATGTTCTCGTAAAAGATATATTAGCAAAATAAGACACGAATGTGTCATATATTCCGAGTAATATGCAGTTTACACGTCGGGTTGGTACTGAGACAAATGCTGGAGTATCTCCAGTAATGTGTACATCTGTACTGTATATAGATTGCTAATAGAAGTGAATTATACAATGTTTTTAGAGCTGAAAACATGCGTGTGACTCAGTCGATGTAGGGACAGCGACTGACGACCTATCTCGCTGCTGGTGTTTCTACACTGTGTAGTGTGTTGGTCCTTAATTGGTTCCATCTGTGTATCTACCGTCTTCCTTTTGATAACTGTTTCGAAGCGAATCAATTAACGCGCTCAGTGTGGTCAATTAGTTCACGCTTAAGGTGAAACATTCTTCTGACCATACTACCGCCGATATATCAGGATTAAATTATCGTAATCCTCTTTCTTAATTACCCTTTGGCAGTACTCTGATACTGTACGAGATCTCGATTGGGTAATAGTTAAAATCCGTTAATGTCATTTTTAAGTAAACAACCATATATTTGAATCTAACAGCCGTGTTTACTTCCAAGAGCATATTTTATAAGTTTCTCTTTATGTATTTCTTTCTCTATATGTATATAAATATAGTTTTTTTTAAATAAAAACAAGAGTATATATTTTCCCTAAACATGTTTAGTGTACCTTTTAGTATATCTTTTATTTGAATTTTCAGTTACACTCCTTAGTATAAATCAATCCGTGATAGTCACGATGTATGCGTGATGTAATTTGAATAGACATATGACACGTTGTGTTTTACCTTAGTATATGACGGCTTGTGTGCAGGATGAAGTTGTTTTTATTAAAGATTACAGATCAAAACGAAAAATATTAAATACGCCTGTGAAAATATATACACGATCCTCCTTAGATACTGCGATGCAAGAAATGGAAGGTCTACTACCTAATGTGTTACAAACCCTTCGTGAACAACATACGTACAATTCAACAAACTGTTACACGAAAAACGTATACCATTAGATAATATATGTTTCATGCTATTCATGGATGTTGTAGACTGGTTTTCGAGTAAAACTACTACTCGTGTGAGATATAGGCCGGAAACGATGAAGTTTTGGCAAATAGGTTATCGACTTTTTCATGGAAAATTTCTACGTTTCATGTCTGGGTTAAGAAACTATGGTCAAGTGTTGGAGAAGCAAACTTAAATTATTTTTTTGATCCAATGGAATCTAGAATTAGTTGTGCAGTTCCGGCCAGAAAAAATCTGTACCAAGAAGAAGACTAGACTAAGTTGATAATACATACATAATCCAAAACGTCTGCAAATGGTGATTTGTAACAAGGGGAAGTAATTTTACAGTCATAGTTTGCGTCCGCACATGATGTAAAACAAAGCGTTAACTTAATGTGGGGATAATGGCCTGAGTCTTAAAAAAATACCCCTATATATTTTACTAAAGATCCACATGTACTCGATTTACCCTTGTAATATTTATGTTCATTTAATAGTATGTAAACAGTTTGTTTACACAGCATGCTGTTTCGGTATGCTTTATGTGCGTCTTGCTGGAAATGTCGAATGAGATTCTCACTATTGCATTGATTTCTGTTTTATATAGGAATATATATTTCATAAATAAACTTCTCGAACTGTTCTAAGAATTTCACAAGATTTCGTGGTGAATTTATATTACGGATCAGTAAGTATGATCACTGGAACTGCAAAATACTTACGATACAAAATAAAAAGAAATTTAGAATGGTTTCCAATACACAATTATCTCACAGCAATTATCCACTGTTTACCTTACCATAATTGCTGTTTACCTTATCAAAATATTTGTCTTATCCGCTGTAGCCCTTATTAATTTTACCATACCCCACACTCAAAAAGTACGCGATATAGGACTCATACATCATTAATTATAGCAAAATAAAGCTGAATTGGGTAGCGTAATGATTAATTAATATGAAAATGGACTCTTTTCGCGAACAGAATACCAGAAATATTCTCAGATCATAAAAATATGGACGATTAACGAATATTTTTTCTAATCCCGAAGGCAAAATCCACATAACTTGGTCAAACATGGTGATAGCGCAACAATAAAACCGCCAAAGTGAGGTCACAGGTTCGTATCATAAAACTGGTTCAAAGTTTGGACTCTTTCGGAACTTTATATATTATTAAATATTTAAAATATTACCTACCGGTGTTTCGTCCTCACGATACGTGCGCCGCTGTTGACCTTATCGAGCCGCTGTAGTTTTACTGGAGTAAAAGGGGGTGATTACACTGCTGCATTATCCATTTGCAGCAAATCATTAATATGTGACTAACATTGGTGTCTATGGGGAAAATAATTAGTGGTTTCATACCTTTAAAATGTGTAAATGGAGAATTATTACTAAGGAAGATAATTCAAGAAAACGCAATGGACGTCTATATATATCTAAAGTACACATCACTCTGATATGTCTTTCCTGTTGCGCAAACTGTATTTCGATTCATCCAGCACTTTCTGAGAATATCACTCCTAAAAGTTCACAGTCATGTACGCTTTCTTTCATTTCCGATACTTTGGGAGGGCTTCAAGAAATTCTAGATATGAATCGAAATATATTTGCGACGGAGGAAATACCCACTTTGTTGTGGTATTTGCGTTTTAAAGGGAGTACATCAGGCTTTTCATGGGGGTCTAGGTGTCCGACTTAAAATTGAAAAATATTAATATTTTCTATTCTACATGGCCAAAACATAATGAATGAGCCTAAAAATTATCCCTTATTTGCAAAGAAATTCATTCTGCACAGTAATACGTGCTATCCTAGGTGACGAACCAGGGTTAATTCCAGCATTTTACGTCCGATTCCGTCCTAGCTATATGGTGTTTTCAAAGTTTAGACATTAACAAAATGGTTCTAACATCATATTTTGATTGATATAAGTGTTTTATCATGAACTGGAACAATTTTATAATTTAAGATGTTTCCAGAAAAATCCTGATGTACCCCCTTTAATAAAACAAAGTTAAGTATATGCATTAAACAAGTTATGAGGCAAAACACATATCTTATTCGAGCGCTTTGTTAACAGTAACATTTCGAAAATCAATAAAAAAAGCATGCTCGAGATGTTCGCGCGTTTGATATAATATTATTGGCATTGGAAATTTAAGTTCATATACAATTTTGAAACAAAAATAAGAAGCTTAATTTGGATGCCCCTCGCTGGCGTTAACTGGTTATTATGACAACCTATACAATGCATTATATAATGTTAATTATAAGCTGATATCAGCTATCCCATAAGTGAAACAGTGCTGTATATCGTGTGTAAATGTTATTGTTAACTATTTAATAATAACGATATTACAGCGTCGGTCTCATTATTTCTGCATCACCCATCGTACAGTACACTGTTGTAAGAAATCAAGTATTTCATGAACATCTTACAGATAATTCTTCCGCTACTCGTATGAATGTGTTAACTTATCTTTTAAAATCATGTACACGAACAGATTCTAACTGTCTTGCTCAAGACGAGATGTGTTATTTAAATAGAAAAGTTGTGTAATATATAAACAACTTACATGTGTATGTAGGTATACTCCTATCTGCAATTTGAAATATACTCTCTCTTGTTGGTTTACATAATGCTTTACAATATGTGTATCGTAATTAGCTTGACTCGGAAATTGAACATTTGACTTATAGGCCGGGTATAAGACAAATACACGTTTAATTATAGGCCGGGTATAAAGACACGTTTAACTATAAGACGGGTATAAAACACGATTTATTATAGGCCGGGTATAAGACACGTTTAACTTTAGGCCGAATTATACATAGGCCGGGTATAAGACAAGTTTAACTAGTATAGGCTAGGTATAAGACACGGGAATATTGATCGTATCAAACAATATACGTATAAAATCAACGCCAATGTATGAACTTCGTATATGTTATATAGATTTGGTTAACTGTAAGTGTAATAATAGTTCATTGTATATATCACAGACATAAAGTGATCCTTACCTATACATTGTATCTTTGCCTCCGGCTCTTATGATTTAGTCTTCTTTATAACGATTGTTCTCTGAAGCGCGTCTGGTCTTCTCAAATGCGCTCTGCCTGTTGTTTCCTCAAAGCGTTGGTTGTTGTGCTTACGTCATCACACTTGGCGGGAACTAACCGGCAACCCACATCACCAGGGATCGGAGCCACAGGGACTTGATAAGCCCCCTATCGACAGTCACTACAGACATATTAATAAATTAAATTTGGTATTAGGTCAATATTTTACAATGTATGCATTAAATTAGTCTCATTAATGATGTAATTGACGTTTTTGGTGCTTTTTTAGCTCTACTGGCCAAGAGCCAGCAGAGCTTATGGGATGGCATGTTGTCCGTCGTCCGTCCGTCCGTCGTTCGTCCGTCGTTAACTTTTGTCTCGTTAAGACGATAGGGCCTTCGGCCAGATTTCATTGAAATTGTTCAGGGATGATCAGTACCAAGCCTAGTTGTACATATCGTCACCGTGTTCCGGTTGCATGATTTTGGCGGAGTTATATCCCTTTAAACTTTAACAGGTTGTTAATATCAATGAAAGCTCGGACAAATTCGAAAACCAGCCAGATCGGACCAGTAAGAGCGGAGTTATGGCCCTTGATTTAGTTAAAAATGCTATATTGCTATATTTTGCCTCGTTAAGACGATAGGGCCTTCATTTTTCATCCTATCTTTACCAAACTTTACCACATTATTTCGAAAACCAGCCATATCGGACTTTTAACAGCGGAGTTGTGCCCTTGATTTAGTTAAAAAGGCTATATTTTGCCTCGTTAAGACGATAGGGTCTTCATTTTTCATCGGATCTTTACCAAACATTACCAGATTGTTAATATCAATGAAAGCTTGGACAAGTTCGAAAACCAGCCATATAGGACCAGCAACAGCGGAGTTATGGGCCTTGATTTAGTAAAAAAACCCTATATTTTGCCTCGGTAAGACGATAGGGCCTTCATTTTTCATCCGATCTTTACCGAACTATACCAAATTGTTAATATAAATGAAAGCTCAGACTGGTTCGAAAACCAGCCAGTTTGGACCTGTAACAGCGGAGTTATGGCCCTTGATTTAGTTAAAAATGCTATATTTTGTCTCGTTAATATGATAGGGTCTTCATTTTTTCATCCGATCTTTACCAAACTTTACCAGATTGTTACTATCAATGAGTCCGACAATTTTGAAAACCAGCCAGATTGGACCATTTACACTAGAGTTATGGCCCTTGATTTTCGGAAATATGCTATATTTTGGCCTCATTAAGAAGAAAGGGCCTTCGGCCAGATTTCATTGAAATTTTTCAGGGATGATCAGTACCAAGCCTAGTTGTACATATCGTCACCGTGTTCCGGTTGCATAATTTTGGCGGAGTTATATCCCTTTAAAGGTTTTAATACACAAACTTTGTCCTGACTAGTTCTCCTGAACCCTGGCCGGATTTAAACGAAACTGTTTAGTGATCAGTTCCAGGTCTAGTTGTGCAAATCTTTGCCGTGTTCCGGTTGAATGATTTTTGGCAGAGTTATGGTCCTTTAAAGGTTTTAATACGCAAACTTTGTCTGGACTATTCTCCTGAACATCTCCCCACATTTCAAGGAAACTTTACAGGGATGATCAGCACCAAGCTTAGTTGTGCATATCATCGTCGCATTCCGGTTAACAGATGTTTGGTGGAGTTATGGCCCTTTAAAGGTTTTTAATACACAAACATTTTCCGGGCTAGTTCTCCTGAACCCCTGGCTGGATTTTAATGAAACTTGATAAGGATGATCAGTATCAAGCCTAGTTGTGCATACGTTCGCCATATTCGGGTTGAGTGATTTTTGGCAGAGTTTTGGCCCTTTAAAGGTTTTAATAGAGAAACCTTGTCCAGATTAGTCTGTTCTGAACTCCTTGCTGGATTTCAACGAATCTTGATGGGGATGATCAGTACCAAGCCTAGTTGCACCTGTCATTGCCGTGTTCTGGTTGAATGAATTTTGGCAGAGCTATGACCCCTTAAAGGTTTTAATACTCTAACTTTGTACAGACTAGTTCTCCTGAACCTCTGGCTGGATTTCAACGAAACTTGTCAGGGACAATCAGTACCAAGCCTAGTTGCGTATATCATCACCATTGAACAATATTTGAAAGAGTTATGACCCCTTGTGCAAAAACTTTATCTTTAGCCAGTAAAGCGTCCACAGGCCCTCTTGGGCCTCTTGTTTCAATACGGACCTTTATAGATGCACCCTAAACGTCTCATTGCGTTTGACCAAAAACCGTGTGGACAATTTCAGACCGAACACCCTACTTGTTTAAAAGCAAATATCTCCAATAAATCACAACACAACTCTAAATAAACACTCTTTCTTCATCAATAAATACCTAATCTTCAACTTAATATCACAGTTATGGCAAATTTAGATATATTTACATTAATAAACATCTAGATTTAACCATATATGCACATTTGTCAACCTTGTCGCGTGTAAATATCTTGTATGACGTCACTGCGACAGGCACCTATCAGGGTCTGCCTAAAAACAGTAAGGATTCGTAAAGAGGCGTAAGGTGGCGTAAGTTGGAGTATGGTGAACAGTCAGAGCTCTAACCTTAAACAGTTACAAGTTTTATAACTGCTGGAAGTTATTAAAATGCCAAATTATTATCTCCCTTTGGTTATGAGTAGCAGATACTTTTCCCTAATAACCATTTGTAACCTAAATCTGTTACCAAGATCATTTGCTAATAAATCGAAATAGTTGCCAAATGTGCAGTGTTTATTTATGTCTGAATACTTACTATTAAGACAAAAAAAAAATACCTGTGTTTCCGGTACGCACAAGTGATTTAATTACTCGCATCCGAACGACGACCGACCCTTTATATAAGGGGCCGACCGTAAAACTTTTTATGAAAAAAAAAAAATAAAAAAAAATAAAAGTGTTCTGAACAATGATTTATCACAATATATCGATGTAAACTGACATCACAGAGAAATTTTATATCATCAACTTGTATGGGGTTTATGAGCTAAATACATATAGAATCTCACAATATCTTGCTCCAAAAAAAGAAAAGAAAAAAAAGCAAAACAAAAGAGAAAATGCCTACCGACCCACCCTATTTTTTTAGAGGATGCAATAGGGAACACACCTATTATTTTTTTGGCCTAAGGATAAATACATCTTCACCAAGATCCAATTAGCTGTTGTTCACTAATTGTCATGCTACAAAATGATTTTTAATGAATTGTGTTGCACTTGAGAGGCCTTGCTCATTGGATTTCCATCGATGCTCATAGCATTTTATTGCATGGATGTAAAGTTGAATAATCACCCTACCTGGAGAAAATTATATATATTATATATATGTACAGAAGAGAGAATGCATCTATACTTGAATGATTTTGTGGTAGTAACTGCTTCTGGTTACTATCCCAGTTTTAGTGGGTTTTTTTTATAACAGTCACAGGTTACGAAAAACGTAACTGTTTAAGGTTGGAGCTTTGACTGGTGAAGTAAGGTGGCGAAATATAGCGCAAGGTGGCAAACATATGGCAAATGAGGAGTGGGGAGCATATGTGTTGCATTAAAAAATAAAAATAAATAAAAAAGAAACAGGAAAAATAACTGAATTCACGCATATTTATGTAGTCGCCTTCAGATTGGAGAATTGATTAACAATTATTTTCTTATTGTTTGCATACAGTATACTCCTAGATACTATATATATATATATATATATAGTCATCTCTTCATGTTAAAGTATGTTTTTAGCTTATGCCGTGGTGCGGGGTGCGGTGTCCGTCGTCCGTCCGTCCGTCCGTCCGTAAACTACACTGTAGCGACTACTCCTCAGAATATACTCGACAGATTTTCATGAAACTTCACAGGAATGTTACTCTTGCTGTCTTATTGATCAGCATGACATGTTGTTGATCCATGTCAAAAATTATTTTGATTCGACATTAAACATGGCCGCCAGCTGCCATCTTTGTTTACATAGAGTTACATAATAGAATCTGATTTAGCTATCAAAACCTATCAGTAGAGCTTCAATGTCGCCTTAGGTGCCTTTCGTACATCACCAGCTGAAAGTCTATATGTTGAAGCTAATGAACCATCACTGTCTCATAGACGGGACAAATTAGCTCTTCAATACGCCATTAAATTAAAGTCTAACCCTTCAAACCCAACTTTCGATAATGTTTTTAATCCTAGTTGTGAACCTCTTTTTGATCGAAAACCGAAGGCCATTCGACCATTTGGTCTTCGTATTAAACCAAAATTAAGAGACACTGAAATCGACCTCAATTTGATTGCCAAGTACAAAGTACCACAAATTCCACCGTGGACTTTGGAAACACCAACAATTATTTTTGATCTTTGTAATAATAAAAAATCCAGTACAGACCCTACTGTCTTTCAAAGCAAATTTAATGAAATTTAATCGAAATACAGTAACTTTCAACATATATACACAGATGGCTCTAAAGATAGAGATAAGGTAGCTGCAGCAGCTGTTGTTCACAAACACAGCATAAAGAGCCGCATGCCTGACAAAGCCTCTATCTTTTCAGCTGAACTTAAGGCAATTGAACTTGCCTTAAATTATATTCAGGAATCTGATGATGACCATTTTGTAATCTTTTCTGATTCCCTTTCATCTCTTCAAGCACTGGGCAATATGAAACATGATAACCCAGTTGTGCCTCAACTTTTAGAAAAGTACAATTCTCTTATAATTGATAATGTTATTATTTTCTGCTGGCTTTCAAGCCATGTAGGAATACGTGGTAATTATAGAGCTGATAGTGCTGCTAAGGCAGCATTAGATTTACATATATCTAATATCAAATTACCTTATACTGATTTTAAAACTTGTATTAACTCATATATTTGTAACTCTTGGCAAACCGCTTGGGTTTTGTCAGTTAACAATAAACACCATTCAATTAAACCGTTACTCGGAGAATGGCGTTCTTCTAGTAGACCCATTCGTCGAGAGGAAGTTGTCCTAGCCCGGTGCAGGATAGGGCATACACGTTATACTCATTCAAATTTATTACAAGGTGAGCAATTACCAGAATGTATACCCTGCTTTGCACCGTTAACGATCAAACACATCTTATTGGAATGTGTAGACTTTGATCCTATGCGTCAAAGGTACTACAATGTTAATACTATGAAAGAGTTATTTGATACTGTAGATTTTAGTCTTGTTTTAGATTTCCTAAAAGAGATCAGACTATATAAATCATTATAATGTGTTCTTATATATATTTACTTGTTTATATACCCGTTGACGGGCATTTGTTGATTTACATACATAGTTTATATTACACCTTATCATCCCTTGTTTTTTAATAGTTTTATCTTTATATATTTACACTAATTTTTTAATAATACTTCATTTTTCATCAATTTTTGCGCACAATATCACCTATTTATGTGTCGACGTGCCGTTAAACACCATTCATTCAATGTCATTGACTTCTTGTTTTGTTATGTTTTTTTTACTAGTTTATAATCACACATGATTACGCTTCTTTCTCTTCATGCTGTTTTAAGATTCCATTTATATGTAGAGGGGCAAATTAACGGCACGATTACAAGTACAACACCGTTTATCAAAACACTATCCAGGGGATTAGGTCATATAATAATGTATATATGCCGATAAAAAGTATGGGATGGTTCATGATTTCATTAAATACCCGTGTTTGAATATGCGTAAAATGAATTATATGTTGATAACTCTTAATGCAAATATCCAATTTTGGTGTTTGGCCTGGTAAAGCCGTTTATATTGTGTCTATAGAGTTCTGATTCTCATAACACGTACATATGTTGTAAAATGTGTATGTTGTTTGCCTGTTCTTTGCGGGATAGTTATTTTAATTAGCTATTTTAATGAGACATAAAAGAATCGATTGAAATATTATTGATGAAATACTTTGGTCAGGAAAACACGACGAATCGGCTGTTTTATTAATGCATTAATCATTCATAATAATTCCTATGACACATTAAGGCTATTTCTTTTGTAATCTAGCAATAAGAACCCAATATAAATTATTATTGATGACTTGTCAACAACAATACACCGAGTTGTCGTGTTTTCCGGTTCAAACACGTTCATAAATACGTTTTCCAGTTAAAAACACAATCATTGTTTAAACATTTAATCAAAGAAGTAGATCTAAAATGAATCTAAAATGAATTTATAAATCTCTCTCTCTCTCTCTCTCTCTCTCTCATTTAAACAAGTTGTACAAGTAGTTTTAGGCTAAACAAGTAGATATAAATGGTAAATATATAAAGTATATAATATACTGCTATAGTTAAGTTAAACGCTCTATATCTCTCTCTCTCTATCTAGCTCTGTCTCTGTGTCTGTCTCTCTCTTGTTTAATTCAAGAATACAACAGTAGAAATAGGAATGAGGCTATTTATTTACATATAAGACTCGAGCATGCTAATATATACACTACAACATATAACATTGAAGAGTTAAAAAGGAATGCGGTAACATTTAAACAAGTTGTGCGTGAAACGTATATACAAGACAACTACCGAAGTTGCACTTATTGTAGTGTTCTTTTTCACTGACCTTAACCATAGTGTCGGTGCTCAATGAGCCATGGCCTGGCTGCTTGAGGAAGGCAGTCATATCCCGACGAGTTTTATTTACACTTGTTCTTTTACACTGACCTTAACCATAGTGTCGGTGCTCAATGAGCCATGGTCTGCTATCTTGATGAAGGCAGTCATATCCCGACGAGTTTTATTTACACTAACTGATCGCAGTGTTATTTTCACTGACCATAACCATAGTTTCGGTGCTCAATGAGCCATGACCTGCATGCTATCCCGACGAGTTTTATTTACGAGGTGCCGTCCGTTCTGCTGCCATTCTCTTTCTTTGATATGGTTTTCTACCGCCATCGCGTGAGTGTCGCGTGACGGATTCGTAAATATTATCTTTTCTGTGCAGACCTCCTTCTTTTCTGGGATTTTGAGCTCGACTATTCGAAGAATAAGAGAGCTTATGTAATCACCCCGGCGTCGGCGTCCCACATCAAGATTTGCGTGTAAGCTGTGTTTACAAGTATATATCTCTTACATTTCTTATCCTGGCACAACCAAATTTGGCCATGGGCTTTCTTATAGCATTATCTTAAGGACTGCATAAGCAATTTTGGTTCCTGTAACCCATGGGCTCCAATGGAACCCATATTATGATAGCCCATAAAATGTGTCACATTTCACATCAAATTGTGCGTGTAAGCTGTGTTTACAAGTCTATATCTCTTACAATTCTTACCCTAGCACAACCAAATTTGGCCATTAGCTTCCTTATAGCATTATCTTAAGGGCTGCTTAAGTAAATTTGGTTCCTGTAACCCCTGGGCTCCCATGGAACCCAAATTCTGATAGCCCTTAAAATGTGTCTGTTTCACATCAAATTTTGCATGTAAGCTGTGTTTACAGGTCTATATAGTTCTTGTCCTAGCTGAACTAAATTTTGTAATTGGTTTCCTTATAGTATGTGTAAAGGTTTGGGTAAGTATATTGTCTTCTGCAAATTCTGGGCTCCCATGGAACCCAAATTGTGATGGCCCATGAAATGTGCTATAAAGGCAGATCTAGGTTTGCATGTAAGCATGTATATATCTATAATTTTGGTTTGGGATTTCTTATAGCATTTTGCATCTTATTCATACTTCACCCATATTGGGGCATGGGCTCCCTCCTCCCCCTTCGCCCCCACTCCCCCCCCCCGACCCACACACCCTTGTTTTTTTGTTGTTTTTTTTTTACATATTTTTATGTTGTTTTAGTCAATTCTTACACATATATGTTGTCCCCTTCCCCCACCCACCCCCGCCTCTCACCCCCTCCCCCACCCCACACTTGAAACTTTTTTTTTTTTTTACATATTTCTGTTTTGTTTTAGTCAATTCTTACACATATATGTTGCCCCCTCCACCCCCACACCCACCCCCGCCTCTCACCCCCGTCCCCCCACTTGAAACTCAATTTCTTTTTCTTTTACATATTTCTGTGTTCTTACACATATATGTTGCCCCTCCCCACCCACTTGAAACTCTATTTTTTTAACATATTTCTGTGTTGCTTTTGTCAATTCTTACACATGTTAACCCCCTCCCCACCCCCGCCTCCCCTCCCCCGCCACCCCCAACCCCCGCCACACACTAGAAACTAGAATATTTTTTTATTTTTTTTACATATTTCTGTGTTGTTTTGGTCAGTTCTTACAAATAGCTTCTTACACATATATGTTGCTCCCACCCCCCACCCCCTGCCTTTCCACGCACCTCCCCACCTCACACACACTCGAAACTTTTTTTTTTTTTTTTTACATATTTCTGTCTAATTTTTTTTTACATATTTTGTGTCTGTGTTTTGGTTAATTCTTACATAGCTTCTTACACATATATGTTGCCCTCATCACCCCCACTCCCCACACCATGCCCCGCCTCTCCCCACCCCCACCCCACCCTCACCCCATTCAAATTTGTTTTTGTTTTTTTTACATATTTCTGTGTAGTTTTGGTCAATTCTTACACATAGCTATGTTGAATTCCCAACCCCACCCACACTGTTTTAGCCTTGTTTTCTGATGGTATATACTAGCTATATAGTTTATTATTCTCTGAAAAATCGAATAGTCGAGCTGCGCTGTTCTCCGACAGCTCCTGTTTTTGTAATTGTTAATGGATTTTCATGTCAGTAGAGCATATTTTGGTAAACCAATGTTCACCACTATGCTTTCCTCTTTGATTGTGCGATGACGGGACAGAGTGTGGACTCTATAATGACGTCTACCTAAATCCTTATAGGACGGTAGCGTTTGATGTTTGTCTTTAATCTTGTCTTGTCGTACCCTTAACGGTTTGTTCTCTTCTGTGTCTTCTGCCAAGTTACTGAGTACTTACTTTGTGGCTTTCTAGGCTTTTTTAATATTATATATACTTGATCATTTATGTGTTTGCTTATATTTCCTATTAATGCTACCTTGTTTGTTAGAGGATCGGGTTATAACCTGACGGGGATTTCTTTATTTAAAGTCCCGTTTATTGGGATGGAAATTGGGTAAGAGTGACTCACTCTTACCCAATTTCCAATATCACTGAGGTTTGATGCACACTAGAAACCCCCAAAGGTCTGTTTTGCCACTGACCGTTTCTAGGCCGTAGCCGGCATATTATCAACCCTTTTGATTTTGTGGTTGACTGTTGCCCTTGAATGCTTACTCGAATTTTATATCTATTTTTTTCATCGTCCATAATGTCTACTATAGAATTTGCAGCAACTCTACAGTGCTGTGGGTTAGAATGTCCTAGGCCCATTCTCCATATTGTATCTTGATGTCAATGGGGGCTTAGTCTGGCATGTTCATTCCTGTTAGGTGCCATATAACCCGTCATGTTTTGGGGCACCTTACAAGCTTATTCATATTTTTATTAAAAACAAGTTGTTGTTTTCTCCACATCCACGTAGACATTTGTTACCGATATATCCGCGGATATTATAATTCCAGCTTTCACGATTTTAGTATATAATTTCATGATTGTAGGTGGCAACTACAGCTCTTCTTTTATCCATGATTTTGCAAACCTCCACGACTTTGACAACAATAAAGAATGTGCACATAAATGTGTCTTTTCTACATTGATAACAAAGGTCATGAAACTACTTGATGGATTTTCATTAAACTACTTGATGGATTTTAATGAAACTTCACAGGAATGTTGCTCTTGATATCTAGTTGATTCTAGTAAAATTTCAGGTCGGCCGGAAATTCAAGGGGGTCGCCATGACTAAAAATAGATTTGTTAAAAGCAAGTTTGTAGCGACTACTTCTTGAAAACTAATTGGATTGAATTGAATTGGGGTTTTAAGGCGCACCAACACCTAAAAGGTTATATGGCGCCTAGCAGGAATGAACATGCCAGGCTTATCCTCCATGTACATCGAGATAAAATATGGAGAACGGGCCTAGAACCTTCTCACCCTGAAATGCAGAGTTGCTGCAAATTCTATTGTAGACACGCCATTTACGCTGGAGCCACGTTATTATTGTTCTGCCACTGCTCTAGTGATATGAGTGAGATGGAAACTTGAAACAATGCAGGCGTCATGATGAAGACCTTGAATGTGCATGAACAAAAAATGATAAAATGAACATGAATTTGGGGGGGTCTACCCATCTGCCTTCCCCTCCAACGGGATCTGCAGTCGCCCTATTCTTTGCCCCATAACCAAACGGGCCCCCGAAACCACACGGGGCTCTTGAAAACTAAAAGTGATATTGATATGTAAAAGTGATATTGATATGGGACTTTTTCTAAAATGATCAGCATGACATGAGGTTGGACTTTGTCGAAAATTATTTTGATTCAAAATTAAACATGGCTGCCAGTGGCCATCTTTGTTTACACAAAGTTATATTCTGAAAGCTGATCTAGCTATCAGAACCTATCACTAGAACTTCAAGGTCATTGAACCTCTTGTTTCAGTCACACGTCTAGCATATATTACAGCCAGAGATATCACTATTTATTAACATCTATACGATGAACTGAAGTTCAGGAGTCTGTATAACAAAGCATGATCCCTTGACAATGTCGTTATACGTCTTACAGTTGATAAGCCATAAGTAAGACATACATAGTAAACTTAAACTTTTTTCAAAATATCAATTTGAGAATGCAATTTGTTTTATTTTAGACAGACACCACATAAGACGACATTGCAACATTCACAGTTACCTTAAATACAGATGAATATATCTACAGAACAGCCACGGTTTAAATGCAGAGTGTGCAGCACAGGATTTACACGGTCAAATAATCTCAACAGACACATGCGCATACATACAGGCGAGAGACCATATAAGTGTAGCATATGCAGTAAAATGTTTAGCCAGTCAAGCAGTCTTAAAACACACAAGCAAATACATACAGGCGTGACACCATATACGTGTAGCGTGTGCTGTAAAAGATTTACGGAGTCGGGTAATCTTAAAAAACACATGAGAATACATACAGGCGAGACACCTTACAAGTGTAGCGTGTGCAGTAAAGGATTTACCGCGTCAGGTAGACTTAAAATTCACGTGCGTGTACATACAGGAGAGACACCATATACGTGTAGTAAGTGTAACAAAGGATTTACCCAGTCAAGTCATCTTAAAGTACACACGCACATACATACAGGCGATACACCATATACGTGTAGCGTGTGCAGTAAAGGATTTACGGAGTCAGGTAATTTTACAAAACACATGAGAATACATACAGGCGAGACACCTTACAAGTGTAGCGAGTGCAGTAAAGAATTTACGGAGTCGGGTAATCTTAAACAACACATGCGAATACATACAGGCGAGACACCATATACGTGTAGCGTGTGTAACAAAGGATTTACCAAGTCAAGTCATCTTAAAGCACACATGCACATACATACAGGCGAGACACCATATACGTGTAGCGTGTGCAGTAAAGGATTTACGGAGTCGGGTAATCTTAAAAAACACATGCGAATACATACAGGCGAGACACCCTACCAGTGTAAAATATGCAGTAACGAATTTACCAGATCATGTAGTCTTCAAAAACACATGCGTGTACATACAGGCGAGACGCCATACAAGTGTGGCATATGCAGTAAAGGATTTACGGTGTCAGGCAGTCTTAAAAGTCACATGCGCATACATACAGGAGAGACACCATATAAGTGTAGCGAGTGCAGTAAAGAATTTACGGTGTCAGGCAGTCTTAAAAGGCACATGCGCATACATACAGGAGAGACACCATATAATGTAGCGTGTGCAGTAAAGGATTTACTGTGTCAGGTAATCTTAAAAGACACGAGCATCCATAAAGTCTAGACGTATTTATACGTGTAACGTGTGCAGTAAAGGGAATTACAGCGTCAGGAAGTTTTAGAACTCCCATTCACATACATACATACCAGGGAGACACCATGTAAGTGTAACCTGTGCAGTAAAGGATTTGCGGTGTCAATCAGTTTTGAGTTCATACATACTGGTGAGACACATTTCAAATGTAGCATGTGTAAACTTAACACGCATATGCGCGTACCAAAGGGGAGATATAATAAAAGTGTAGCTTTTGCTGTAAAGTATTTATCCAGGCAGGCCATCTAAAAAGCACTATCTGATGCATACAGGCGAGACACCATTTAATTGTAGCGTATTCAGCAAATGATTTAAAACGTCAAGCAGGCTTCAGATATACATGCGCATACATACATATGAGACACCATATCTGAGACCGAAAGCAGTGTAGGATTTACAGAGTCCGGCACTCTTAAACGACACACGCTCGTACATACATGCGAGACACGCTTTAAGTTTAGCAAGTGCAATAAAGGACTTACCCAGTACATCAGTCTTACAAAACGCATGTGCATACATACAAGTGAGACACCATATACGTGTAGCGTGTGCTGTAAACGATTTAACCAGTCAGTCTTACAAAACACATGTTCATACATACAATGAGACACCATATACGTGTAGCGTATGCTGTAAAGGATTTAACCAGTCAATCAGTCTTACAAAACACATGTGCATACATACAAGTGAGACACCATATAAGTGTAGCGTGAGCTGTAAAGGATTTAACCAGTCAATCTGTCTTACAAAACACATGTGCATACATACAAGTGAGACACCATATAAGTGTAGCGTGAGCTGTAAAGGATTTAACCAGTCAGTCAGTCTTACAAAACACACGTGCATACATACAGGAGAAACAACACGTTAAGGAGAAGCATGTGCAGAACCAGACAATCTTATAAAACACATGCTCATACATATAGGCGAGACACATTGTCAGTGTAGTATGGGCAGTAAAGAATTTACCTTTAATCGAAGTCATATGTATATCATTTTAAGTGCCGCGAGTGCAGTAAAGGTGCAATCTTACAATACACATGGTTATACATACAGGTGAGACACCATTTAAGTTTAGTGTGCTTCAGATAATTTAACAAATCAAGTGATCTGCAAATGCACATACTCATATATACACGAAACTGATAACTTCAAGGTAGCGTGTGCTGTCAAACGAATTTCTAAAACTTACAAGTACCCATAGGTACAGGATACTCCGTTTAAAAGCTAATAGACAAACACTACACATTGAGCATACATGTAGAATCAACCATTGAATTGAATCGTTTAAGCCCAGTTTTGATTTCGTAAACATTTAAAAGAATAAACATTCATATTTAAGAATTAAAATAATTCCACTTGGTTTATATTTTGTCAGATCAATACCAGATAGGCGTAGGCACGGGGTTAAGACGTTTTTACAAGTCCCACGGGTCTTGATGTTACGCAATATAAACCCGCAGGTCATATTTTATTTCTTAGCGGATATGTTTTGCATGTAGATAATACACACTTTTCCGAGAGATTTAGAAAATTCTAACAATTAACGTGTTATGCCCATCACTCAACATAACAAATAACATGCAACTTTATCCTCTTTTGGGACGTAGCGTTGCTTTAAAATAAGAATATTGCAGTTTTGTGTTTTCATGTTTTCTGGTGATGAAAATGACGTCTTAACGGTTATTGAACGTGACGTCATATGACGTTACGAGAGGTAGCGATATGAAATGTAATACCTCCTCAATAAAAAAAGGACATTGAGTAGTTTGATAACCGTTGTTTGATATAATGATAGAGTTCGTTCATCTCGCTATGCATGATCCGTTATTATGAGATTGTCTTTCATCTCGTTATGCATGATCCGTTATTATGAGATTGTCTTTCATCTCGTTATGTATTATCTGTTATTATGTGATTGTCTATGTGCATATTGTTTACATAAATAATGAATTTGCCTGTGGATATGGCTGCCAGACTATGTATTACAATAATGGTCCATGTATAGAACATGTATGAATATTATAGAACATTTTCGAACAGTGTAGAACATTTACCAACAGCACAGAACATGTACGAACAGTATAGCAGATCATTTACGAAGAGTGTAGTACAATTACAAACAGTATAAAACATTTACGAACAGTATAGAACATTTACGAACATTGGATAACACTTACGAACAGTGTTTAACATTAGGAACATAACATTAGGAACATTGGAGAACACTTACGAACAGTGTATAACCTTTCGGAACATTGGAGAACATATACACTTGACGATAGGTATCAGTACACTGATTTTAAATGATAATAAAACATTTATATCTCATTATAATTTGCTCAAATTATGAACACGCTATTTAAAACGGTGAGTAAATGTAATTCGATTATCAAGGAACTACAATTACGTGCACAGTCCTTTTGACAATACTGTAAATAAAAGTATGCCAATATTTTTTTTTAAAGTGATTCTTCAGCCTACACGCACCACTCCAGGTGGATTGAGATTCCGTTGACAATGACGACCCCAATGTTATCACATAAGCTCTCTGTTTATTCTTCAACTAGTTGAGCTAACGATAGATAAAACATGCATAGCCCCCGTAGCTCAGTGGATGAGGTCATGCACGTTGAACTGCATATACTCGCCCCACGTGGGTTCGTTCCCAGTCAAATGCATGTCTGATGGAAAACTCCATCCTTCATCTCATCTCCGTCTAAGGTTGCCGTCCCAATATAACCTACTATGGCGCACAATTCCATTACAATTCAAACAAACACACCAGCAACACGCAATATACATGTGTTTGTTATCTGTGATTCGGCCGCTGACACACCAGCAACACGCAATATACATGTGTTAGTTATCAGTGATTCGGTCACTGACACACCAGCAACACGCAATATACATGTGTTTGTTATCAGTGATTCGGCCGTTGACACACCAGCAACACGCAATATACATGTGTTTGTTATCAGTGATTCGACCTCTGACATACCAGCAACTCGCACTGTACATGTGTTTGTTATATTGATTCGACCGCTAACACACCAGCAGCACGCAATATACATGTGTTTGTTATCAGTGATTCGGCCGCTGACACACCAGCAACACGCAATATACATGTGTTTGTCATCAGTGATTCTGCCGCTGACACACCAGCAACACGCAATATACATGTGTTTATTATCAGTGATTCGACCGCTGACATACCCAGGTGGGAAGCAGAGTGTTTTTTACCTCCGCTGTCCACTTTTCTTAACTACACATGACAACCGCAAAAACAGTTCCCCGCATCGAGCCCCAATGAGAATATTTTCCGTGGCCGCCATTTTGTTTTGAAAAAAATCACGGAAAATGGATATTTCAAACATTTCAAACGTAATTCCATTGCATCATTGCATTTGATCCATTTTTTATCATTAAAGCGAATGTAATACTGAAATAAAAAATACATAAGTTCTGTTCATTGCGTTAATAATAAGCTTTAAACTCCCCAAAAATCACAGTTCATTTTGCTGATCGTAAAATCAAGGTCATTTTTACGCGTAATTTACGGTACAACAACTAACCTGTTGTTCTATAGTTATTACTCATGCTATGAGAGCCTCTTAAAAGGTATGCTAGCCGATTCATTAAAATAACGTGAAAACACTAGAAACTGTCGTTTGGTGTATGTTTCCTAGCACATCGTTGGAAAATCCGACAATTTTATTGAATCGAGGGATATTTTTAAACGCGTCCTATTGGTCAATAGTAAATCGATTATTTTGAGGGGTCGTCTCCAAATTGCTAATCTGGCTATTTTCCTTCTAAGGGACGTAACTCGTGTTGACTGTCTAGATGTAAAGGGGCACGAGGCAATTCAAGATTTAAAATTAGCAGACTGATGGCGATAACAAGAGAATGGTATTTTAAAAAAATGGTTTTACATAGGAAAATTACCCAACTAAAAAACTGGAAGTTGATCAACCTTTTCATATTTTATTTTTCAGCAGATCATTATTATTATATGGGAAAAGAGCAATGTGTTATCTATGAATATGCATCAGGTCGTATTGACGTCTTTATACTTAAAGGGATATGCGACAATTCAATATTTAAAATTAGTATACTGTGGGATAATAAGAGAATGTGGTCACATTTTTTTTTTTAACCACACGTTTTAAAAAAAAAGTGTACATAGGAAAATTACCCCACTAAAGAAAAAAAAATGTAAGTCCATCAACCACATTATATTTCAGCTGACCATTATTATTTATATGGGCAAAGCGTTATCTATGAATTTTCACGAGGTAGTATTGACCGTCTTTATATTTAAAGGGATATGCGGCAATTCAAGATTTAAAATTCGTATACTGAGGTTGATAATAAAAAAATGGTCATATTTTTTTTTACCCACACGTTTTAAAGAAAAGTGTACAGAAAAGTGTACATAGGAAAATTACCACTAAAATTATTTTTTTAAGTCCATCAGCCACTTTATATTTCAGCTGACCATGGCAAAGAGAAATATGTATCTTTAAATCTTCATGAGGTGTGTGCTATACTTTTGGAGTTATTACACATGTATTTCCAGTAATATTATTCGGGGTGCTTCTTTCAGCCAAAGTTTGTTCATCAATAACAGGAGTAGTTTTAAAATACATATATAAATTATATATCACTGGAACTGTCATTTTAGTGATAAACATATACTAGATCTAGTTCTGAAAATCGGTTAATAATATTTTAAAGCCAAAATGTATTTTTGATGCGGAAACTGTGTTGCTGGGATGGCATACAATTAAGAAATCTCAACCAACTTCAGCTAGCCTCAGTAGTTTGCTATACAACTTTCAGGATGTTTAATTTACATTTGTACAGCACATTAAAACCATTTTTGAATAAAAAATTCTGTAACATTTTTTATTTTCGATGCTGCAGAATTTTGAATTGCAAATGACGTATTAATATTTTTTGCACTATTTTTTTTCTCTCAAGGAAGGTGTTTTTATTTAGCACTAAAAACGTCTGTTTCACTGATATACAACTTATCAAGTTTTAAAGTTGAATTTTGTCTGAATAGTAGAGCTTTGGCTAGTTGCACGATTGTGTTTAAAGACGGGTGCAGTCTTTCATGAATTATGGAACTTTTTTTATTTTCAGTTGTTGAAGTTTATAAAAAGGTGCATAAACATGCACTGGATATTTGATAAGGAGGAATTGTATAAAATTTCATGACCGTAGGCCAATATTTTGCCAATGCATGATCTAGGTTAGGTTGCAGGTTAAAGTTTTATGAAAAGGGTCATAACCCTGCCAAAATGAAAGGCTGAGTTATTGGACATGTTAATGGCACTAAATAATTAATAAAGAAAAACTGTATACAGTTTTATGACCATAGATCAATATTTTGCCAAGTTATGACCCACATTAGGTTGCTGGTTAATGTTATTTGAAAAGGGTCATAACTCTGCCAAAATGAAAGTTGAAGTTACTAGACATGTCACAATATTTCTTTGGGTAAGACGAAGATGTGTGTGAAGTTTCATGAACTTAGATCAAATACTTTTAAACTTATGTCCAGTTATAAGCTTGGCTAGGTTGCAGGTTAAAGTTTTATAAAAAAATAAAGGGGCATAACTCTGCCAAAAGGAAGTCGGAGTTATTGGACATGTTTAACAACACTCCTTGAGATAACATGAATAAGTGTGTTATGTTTCATGAACATAGGTTAAACACATTTTAAGTTATTGGTTGGTTAGATTGCAGGTGTTTTCTGAAAAGGGGCATAACTCTGCCAAAATAAAAGTCTAGTTATTGGATATGGCTAACAACAATCCTTTAGGTAAGATGAAGATATGTATGAAGTTTTATAAACATAGGCCAATTACTTTTCATATTTTTGAAGATATGGCCAAGGTTAGGTTGCAGGTTAAAGTGTGACGGACAACGACGGACAAAGTGATCCCTAAGTTAATGTCTACCATGCTACCTTCATTCATTCCACACATTACTTAGGGCATTATTTAGGTCAGCCAATGTTGCAGAAACGAAGTATAATGTATATTTGACCCATCGCTCAGCAAATGTTGTGCACAGAATCATCAGTAAGAAACGCCAATACTTGTGCGAATGCCAGATTGCTTTTACTGCACACATCTATCATGAAAAGTGGATAATTTTGTTAAAAGGCACGACAGAGTTATGGTGCTTGCAACACAGATGATAAATATGCCTGGTAAATATGTCTTCATTTGGGTCGTCACTGTCCCAAGTTTCAACTTTTCTGTCAATATGTTTTAGAGTACTGACAGTAAGTACTACTATACATAACAACTATGTTCAAAAGCATCTATTTAAAGCGGAAAATAAAATCTATGACATTATGGTGCTTGTCAGAAATGGTTGTGTAATACATGATCACTGAATTGATCATGTGTGCCAAGTTTCACAGTTCTGTCATTACAAGAAAAACATATAAGGTGAAATAGAGATCGCAGGAGTATCCATGGATGCTGGTGGCATTCTTGGAAATGTTTGTTTTTCAGACCGAGTATGCACCAAATCATGTTGCACTCGAACTGGAGCAAATCTCAAGTTTCATGAAGACTGGTGAAAAATTAAAAGTTTTGATCACAAAATCAATAGGGTTTCCTTTGCTATAACTGACTAAACAAATTATATAAATAATATTTTTATTATTCGAAAATACACATCACATAATTTGTACAATCGAAATCCCTCCTTCAACCAGATCTGTGACACCATGGACTGGCCCTGAAAATATGAACACACATATAATACAAATGTGCATACTGTACTTTAGGCACAAGACAAAGTAAATAGAATAAATCTGAAACTTACAAAACATATTCCGTAAAAAAGGAACGGGAAATCATAATTGATGTTTAAGTAGAATAGACATTAAGTAGAATATATTTTACAATTCATGTATAAATATTTAAGGCTTTTAACTGTACAAAAAATATATAAATGAGACGCAATCCTCCAATGTTAAGTGTTTCAAGGTGTGCAAGAGTCAGTTTTATAGTGGACAAACCGTATTGTGTTCAAGAAACATGCTTCTGATGTTAAGTATAGTAAGGAATAATTAAAAAAAAAAAAAAAAAAAATCCTACCTACCTACCCATTTTTTTTAGGAAGACCAGACCAGAAACAGACATTCCTTTTTTTTGGCCTTAGATATGGTACCATGTCAGAGGCAAATAATACTCAGGAATACATTTTCAGCAAGACATATTTTCCTCGGCTATGTCGAAATGAAGGTACCAGTAGGTGTAAAGTGGCAATACTGACATTTTCCAGGAAAGTTACAATTCTCTGTCTCCAAAGAACCAAGACACATGATTGTTAAGATTCGGTGCCAGATCATCAGACTGCACTGTGACTCTGAAATACATGGAACACTTTAGGCCTCATAACAGGACATACTCTCTCAGTCATTTTATGGAAGGGGCACATGGCAATCTTTATTTTTTAACTCATGGCATCTGGTCATCTTTAGTGTTGAGAATCGGCTGAAAATTCCGAATCGATCATCAGAATATTTAACAGACCGATGATCTATCATTAATCAATTAAACATGGCTCCTAAAAATGACAAGTGTAAGCCTTTTTTCAGACTATAATGAAGTAAAGTATGTTCTGGTAATAAAGGAACAGATTTAAACTGACCATTATATATATATATATATCATTATATATATATCATATATATATTTTAATATATATATATATATAATATATATATATTAAGCAAGAGGTCAATGACCTAGAAGCTCCACTGATAGGTTTTTGATAGCTAGATCAGCATTCCTGTGAAGTTTCATGAACATCTGTCTGATAGTTTCAGAGGACTAGTTGCTACAAGTTTTTTCTATATATAACTCTATATAAACAAAGATGCCTGCGGCAGCCATGTTTAATACAGAATCAAATTAATGTTCAACACGGGCCAACATGATGTCATGCTGATCATTTTAGAAAAAGTCCCATATCAATATCTTATAGTTAAGTTCAAGAAGTAGTCGAAACAAATTCGTTTTTTAAAAATCTATTTTAAGTCATGGTGGCCATCTTGAATTTTCGGCCGGCCTGAGCTAAAATGTATTACCAGTTAAATGTTGAGCACGCTAGTTCACAAGTTGAAAGAGTACACCGAGCAGAATGTTGATGGACTGGATCGAGAAGCTGGTGGTAATGTCTGTGTCATCATACAATTACACGGTAGCCTGAAAAATGAAGAGGCTAAGGTATAATCAATATATTATTCTATTTAGATATAGAACATAGAATTCCATTGCATAAAGTATGAATGACTCTATGAGTGTTGTATTTAAATGAGTTGACGTTTTCCACATTTATCTCCACACTTTGGAAAAACAAGGGAATATTAATAAAATCATCTCCGTTTGTCCGGCTGTCTGTCCATCTGTTACCACATCTCCTCCTGGGAAATGTAGCACTTCAGTTGAACAATCTTTATTATATTATTGAGTTCTGAAACACTTGCAAAAAAAAGAATTATCAAAATTGGATGATTAACAAAGAATATATGATTATTTTAAGGTTCTGTTGAAACAGATATATGGAAGCAGCCATTTTGAGAGCTATGACATCAGTTCTAAATGACCATATATGGAATATTTATAAATTATGAAAATTTACTGATTTATAGAGGAAAAAAAAAATAGCAACTGTATGAAAAATATGTATACTTATAATGGCAATAATGCTTCATATGCCCAGTAAAGGATTTTGAATTCATTTGCAGTGATCTTCTTTGCTTTAACTGATGTTTAGCATCTGCTTTTGATAATTCTTTAACTTTTTCCCAAGTTTTCAGAACTCTCAATAATGGAGCTTGTTTGGCTGTGTCGCTACATTATCTTTAACCACTGAGCAGAATTCAACCAAACTTAGTGGATGACTCCCCCACCTGACAACAGCCAACAAAAGCAACATTCTTTTTGGTTCCCACACAGAGGAGTCCTCAGTGGGGGTGAAAAGATCAAAAACACTAAAAAGTTAATTACACCGTTATTTTTCCTTAGGCCAAATAAAATTATACCTGTGTTTACTGTAACATTGCTGAAACAAGAGGCCCAAGAGGGCCTGTGGACGCTCTACTGGCTAAAGATAACTCTTTCAAATATCGTTCAACCAGAACATGGTGATGATATAGGCAACTAACCTTGGTACTGATTGTCCCTGACAAGTTTCGTTGAAATCCAGCCAGAGGTTCAGGAGAACTAGTCTGTACAAAAATGTGTATTAAAACTTTTAAGGGGCCATAACTCTGCCAAAATTCATTCAACCAGTACACGGCAATGATAGGTGCAACTAGGCTTGGTACTGATCATCCCCATCAAGATTCATTGAAAACCAGCAAGGAGTTCAGAACAGCCTAATCTGGACGTTTCTCTATTAAAACCTTTAAAGGGCCATAACTCTGACAAAAATCATTCAACCCAAATATGGCGATAATATGCACAACTAGGCTTGATACTGATCATCCTTGTCAAGTTTCGTTAAAATCCAGCCAGGGGTTCAGGAAAACTAGCCCGAAAAATGTTTGTGTATCAAAAACCTTTAAAGGGCCATAACTCCACCAAAAATCTGTTAATCGGAATGTGACGATGATATGCACAACTAAACTTGTTGCTGATCATCCCTGTAAAGTTTCGTTGAAATGTGGGGAGACGTTCAGGAGAATAGTCCAGGCAAAGTTTGTATATTAAAACCTTTAAAGGATCATAACTCTGCCAAAAATCATTCAACCGGAACAACAGATTTGCACAACTAGACCTGGAACTGATCATCCCTAAAATGTTTTGTTTAAATCCGGCCATGGGTTCAGGTAAACTAGTCAGGACAAAGTGTGTGTATTAAAACCTTTAAAGGGACATAACTCCGCCAAAATCATTCAACTGGAACACAGTGATGATATCTACAACTAGGCTTGGTACTGATCATCCCTGAAAGATTTCAATGAAATTTAGCCAAATGAAGGCCCTTTCTTCTTAATGAGGCCAAAATATAGCATATTTCAGAAAATAAAATCAAGGGCGATAACTCCGGTGTAAATGGTCCAATCTGGCTGGTTTTCGTACTTGTCGAGCTTTCATTTATATTAACAATCTGGTAAAGTTTGGTAAAGATCTGACAAAAAATGAAGACCCTATCGTATTAATGAGGCAAAATATAGCATTTTTAACTAAATCAAGGGCCACAACTCCGCTGTTGCTGTCCGATCTGGCTGGTTTTCGAACTTGTCCAAGCTTTCATTGATATTAACAATCTGGTAATTTTTGGTAAATATCGGATGAAAAATGAAGACCCTGTCTTCTTAACGAGGCAAAATATAGCCTTTTTTAACTAAATCAAGGGCCATAACTTCACTGTTACTTGTCCGATCTGACTTGTTTTCGAACTTTTTCCGAGCTTTCATTAATATTAACAAGATGCCAAAGTTTGGTAAAGATCGAATGAACAATGAAGCCCCTATCGTATTAACGAGGCAAAATATAGCATTTTGAACTAAATCAAGGGCCATAACTCAGATGTTACTAGTCCAATATGAATGGTTTCAAATTTGTCCGAGCTTTCATTGATATTAACAATCTGATAAAATTTGGTAAAGATCAGCTGAACAATGAAGCCCCTATCGTCTTAACGAGGCAAAATATAGCATTTTTATTAAATCAAAGGCCATAACTCCGCTGTTACTGATCCGATATGGCTGGTTTTCAAATTTGTTCGAGCTTTTAACGACATTAACAATGTGGTAAAGTTTGGTAAAGATAGGATGAACAATGAAGCCCCTATTGTCTTAACGAGGCAAGCTATAGCATTTTGAACTAAATCAAGGGCCATAACTCCGCCGATACTGGTCCGATGTGGCTGGTTTTCGAACTTGTCCTAGTTTTTATTGATATTAACAATCTGATAAAGGTTGGTAAAGATCGGATGAACAAAGAAGCCCCTATTGTCTTAACGAGGCAAAATATAGCATTTTGAACTAAATCAAGGACAATAACTCCGCTGTTTATAGTCCAATCTAGCTGGTTTTCGAACTTGTCCAAGCTTTAATTGATATCAACAATCTGTGCAAGTTTGGTAAAGATCAAATAATAAATGAAGGTGCTAGAGTGTTCACAAGGCTTAATATGGCATTTTTCAGCAAAACAAGGGCCATAACTCTATTGACATTATTTCGATCTTGCCGGTTTTCGAACTTGCTTGAGCTTTCATTGATATAAAGACACTGGCAAAGTTAAGTAAAGATCCGAATAATATTGAAGTCCCTAGAGTGTTCACAAGGCAGAAAATAGCATTTTTCAGAAAAAACAAGGGCCATAACTCCCGTGTTACTGATCCGATTTAGCTGGTTTTCGAACTTGTTTGAGCTTTCATTAATATTAACAATCTGTGCAAGTTTAGTAAGGATCAAATAATAAATGAAAGTGTTAGAGTGTTCACAAGGCAGAAAATGGCATTTTTCAGAAAAAACAAGGGCCATAACTCTAGTGTTACTGACCGAATTCAGCTGATTTTCAAACTTGTCCAAGCTATAATTAGTATTAACAATCTACCGGTATGCAAGTTTGGTAACGATCAAATAATAAATGAAGATGCTAGAGCGTTCACAAAAAACAAGGGCCATAACTCCGGTGTGACTGATCCGATTTGGCTGGTTTTCGAACTTGTCCGAGCTTTCATTAATATTAACAATCTGTGCAAGTTTGGTAAAGATCAAATAATAAATGAAGGTGCTAGAGTGTTTACAAGGCTTAATATGGCATTTTTCAGCAAAACAAGGGCCATAACTCCGATGAAATTATTCCGATCTGGCTGGTTTTCGAACTTGTCCGAGCTTTCATTAATATTAACAAGCTGTTAACGTTTGGTAAAGATCGGATGAAAAATGAAGGCCCTAGAGTTGTCACAAGACAAATGTTAACAACGGACGGACGACGGACGGACGACGGACAACTCGCCATCCCATAAGCTCTAAATCGGGTAGGTAGGTAGGCATTTTATTTTATATTGTTTTTTTATTTTAGTTTTTGGCGAAGTTAATTTAAGGTGGCGATGAGCTTTGATGAATGGGAAAATGTGGTATTTTAAAAACTACAATAGATAACAAATGAAATTGTGTATGTGTTATTGTTTCCCAAAAGGCATGGCAACAACTGGCTCTTTTCCCAATCACTTGCAATTATTGCAAAGGGGTAAAACCGTTTAATTTTATTGTTCGCAAGTCCGGAAGAGGGCCAGTTCCAACAGCAGGACAATGAGCACATGAGTCGGCCTTGATCGCGTGAAAATATATAAAAAAAAAAAATCATTATTTTCATTTTATTTTTTTTTTTTAATAAAAAAAAAAGGAGTCGGGGGTGTTTTCAGCGGGTCGGTCGGGTTACAGTAAACTCAGGTATAATTTTATTTGGCCTTAGTTTTACACATACCTTTGTATAATATATCATCTACGGTATGTCAGAAAGACAAACAAATCTTTTGATTTTTATTTTATAAATACAGTTATACTATTTCAAACTCTGACACTGTCTGACATCTGCATATATATATGCATGTAATTTTTTTTTTTTTGTCTTTTGAACTTATAATACACTGATGCTAATTAATAATTAATTATATGCTGACATTTTATAGCGTGTCTAATTGTTATCATTAAGCTTAGAAATACGGTTTAAAAATCTGAGCACAAAAAGGTATTACCACATGTTGGCCAAGCCAATTGAAGGAGTTTGGTGGACTGGATCGAGAAGCTGGTGGAAATGTCTGCGTCATCATACATGGTAACCTAAAAATAAAAACGCTAAGGTATAATCAACTTAATATTTTATTTAAACATTTTTTTTTAAAAATTAAACAAAAAAAAGTCAAAAAATCTGGTAAAGTTTGGTAAAATGAAGAGCAAGAGTAATTGCTTTTTACTTACACATGCCGGAGTACCAGTGGTAAATGTTTCAATGCTGATATAACTCCTAATTTAATTTTTCAATACTGATTTCCCAAAACTAGTGGTAACAATTGCTTATTTGGAGCACTGTAAATAATTATGTCCCCTTTTGAAAGTACATCAACAAAAGAAAAAACTTAGAGTAGAACACAAATAATCCTGAATATTTTTTGCCTGTTTCTTGCAGTTTAGTATGTTTACACCTTTATCTAGATTGTGCTATACTTGAATAATAAATATTAACTTGATAGAAGTATGTATTGAGCCATACTGACTAATCAAGCATGTATTTATAATTCAAGGGTAGCACTGCCTAGAAAAATATGTAAACATATACTGAAAGTGTCGTGCAAAAATATTCAGGATTATTTGTGATCTAATTTTTGTCTATCAAATGCAATCTGAATGGGATTACACAAAAGGGGACATAATAACCCTTAATAATAATTTAAAATACAGCAGCCAATGTGTTCCCCTTGCAGACTCCAGGACAGTTTGGACATATACTTTAGAAATGACATGTATGTGCACAACTTTAATTAGCCATCTAAAGCATTGTCATGCATAAATCTAGGTCTATCCCAAGACGAAGTCCAGTAAATTCCACCCAAACAATCTCTGATATCCATGCCAGGGTTTCCAAATTGCTGGTGCATAATAAACTATAATAAAAGCTAACTGAAAATCAACTGCTTAATTATACGGATTACCTGCAGTTCATGATTTCAAGTATTTTATGCAGGCATATATAATAATAAGTACCTACTTCTCATATAAATAAAAACTTATAAGTGGCTGAAAAAACAGACCCGAAAAGCAACCTGTATGTAACTGCTACTAAAGGGTCACGTAGCACTCTTAACCTTTAACCCGCTACATATATATATACAATTCAGAGTTACAGATACGCTTTTTGATTAAAATGGGTATTTACTTATCAGTATTTGTTTAATTGGGTAATTGGGTAAAATAAAACAATAAAAGTTTGCAACATTGATTTGGGGTGGCATTCCACTAATAATGTATACAGAAAATCTAATAAAATCAACATCTTTTACAATAGGCTTTATGTATATAAGGTGACTGGGTGTCCCTTCAACAAACCATATATTGCTTAAATTGCATTGGTTATTTTATCATTTGACAACTTTGATTACTTGATTGATACCCATGCTTTTTATTTTAATACCGTATTTTGGCATTTTTAATTGAGTATTTAAGCAAATACCCTGCTGATCTGTAGCTCTGTATAATGGACTGTTATTACTTTGAATTAAGACTATTCAATTTATGTGACAAAGGGGTATTTTGGAGAAAATGACTGATCAGCAGCCAGACATTGTAAACCCGTAGCTACTCGCAGGCTTATCTGGGTTTACAATGAACGCAAATGCTATTATAATCATGCTTAACAGGTTAAAGGTTAAATAATATTGGTGAAATATAATGAACAATTATTAAAGGGACACACAGCAATCTTTACTTTTTAAAAACTCACCGCGTCCCGCTAGTTTTTCTGCATAACTTGAATTTGTTCACTCATAAATATTAATTATAAGAATAGTATTAAGCAATTTATGTTTGCGTATTATTCATTTTTGATATTAATGCACCAATAATATTTTAAAACTTGTAGTATAATAAGACGAAATAATGAATACTTAAAATCTGATTTATTTAAATGTAACCAGGATAAAAGTAAAAATGATACTGGATATATAAATCGAGACACCCATTTTAAACACTTCAAGATTGCCGTGTGTCCCTTTAACATATGCTAAAAATATACTTACAACTATCAAAATAATTATAAATATTTGACAATATAGATGCAATCAAGATCTGTAAAAAACAAAGCAATGGACAATGCATTTAAAACAAGAGCTGTCGGAGAACAGCGCAGCTAGGACTATTCGATTTTTCAGAAAATAATAAATTTATAGCTAGTATATACCATCAGAAAACAAGGCTACAACAATGTGGGGTGGGGTTGGGAGCACAACATAACTATGTGTAAGAACTGACAAAAACTACACAGAAATAAGTAAAAAAAAATAAAAAAATCGAGTTTTGAGTGGGGTGCGGGGTGGGGGTGGAGAGAGGCGGGGGTGGATGGTGGGGGGAGTGGGGGTGGTGAGGGCACATATATGTATAAGAAGCTATGTAATTATTCACCAAAACAACAAAAAAATATGAAAAAAAAAAAATGAGTTTGAGTGGGGATGGCGTAGAGGCGTGGGGTGGGGAGGGCAACATGTGTAAGAACTGACTAAAACAACAAAGAATATGTAAAAAAATAAAAACGTTTCAAGTGGGGTGGGGGGGGGGCGAGCGGGGCGAGCGGGGGGGAGTTAGTTGTTGGGGGGAGTTTCAAGTGGGGGTGAGGTGTGGGGGAGAGCAGGGGGAGAGCGGGGAGTGGGTTGGGGGCGGGGGGGGAGGCAACATATGTGTAAGAATTGACTAAAACAATAAAGAAATATGTAAAAAAAAGTTTCAAGTGTAGGGGGGTGGGGGTGGGTTGGAGGGGGTGAGAGGCGGGGTGGTGGTGGGGGGACGGGGATGGTTGCAACATATATGTGTAAGAAAGGACTAAAACAACACAGACATATGTAGACATATGTAAAAAACAATTTTTAAAAAATTAGATTTTCAAGTGGGGTTGGGTGGGGGGAGCGAGAGTGGGTTGGGGGGAGGGCAGGGGCGGGGGGCGGAGGGGGCAACATATGTGTTTAAGAATTGACTAAAACAACAAACAAATATGAAAAAAAATAAAGAAAAAAAGTTCCAAGTATGGGGCGGGGGTGGGGGTGATTGGGTGAGAGGGGTGGGGGGGGGAGGGAGGGAGGTTGCAACATATATGTGTAAGAATTGACAAAATCAACACAGAAATATGTAAATAAAAAAATTATAATAATTTCAAGTGGGGTGGTGGTGGGGGGGGCATGGTGGGGGGGGGGAGTTGGGGGGGGGGGGGGGGGCGGGCAACATATGTGTGTAGGAATTGACTAAAACAAACACACAAATATGTAAAAAAAAAAGAAAGAAAAAAAGTGTGTGTGGAGCGGGGGTGAGGGTGACAGGCAGGAGTGGGTTGAGAAAAAAGTTTCAAGTCTGGGGCGGGGTGGGGGTGATGGGGTGAGAGATGGGAGTGCATTGTGGGTTTTTTGGGTGTTTGGGGGCAACATATGTGTGTAAGAATTGACTAAAAACAATGAAGAAATATGTAAAAAAAAAGAAAAAGAAACAATTCAAGTGTGGGGCGTGGTGGGTGGGGTGATGGGGGGGGGGGGGGGGGGGGGGGTTTGCAACATCTATGTGATAACAAAAGCAACACAGAAATATGTAAAAAAAAAAAAAATAATGTTTCAAGTCTGGGGCGGGGTGGGCGCGGGATGGGGGGTGGGTGATGGGTTGAGAGGCGGGGAGGTGGGGGGTAGGGTTGCAACATATATGTGTAAGAATTGACAAAAGCAACACAGAAATATGTAACAAAAAAAACAAAACATTTTCAAGTCTGGGGCGGGGTGGGTGATGGGGTGAGAGGCGGGGGGGGGGGGGGGGTGTCGTGGCGGGGGCGGGGAGGGTTGCAACATATATGTGTAAGAATTGACTAAAACAACACAGAAAATATGTAAAAAAAAAAAAAAAGTGTGGAGGGGAGTGGGGGGCGGGTAGGGGAGGGGGTGAGAGGAGGGAGCCCATGCCCCCAATATGGGCGAATTAATAAGATGCATAATGCTATAACAAATCCCAAACCAAAATTATAGATATATACATGCTTACATGCAAACCTAGATCTGCCTTTATTGCACATTTTATGGGCCATCACAATTTGGGTTCCATGGGAGCCCAGAATTTGCAGAAGACAAAATTACTTATCCAACCGTTTACAACATACTATAAGGAAACCAATTCCAAAATTTAGTTCAGCTAGGACAAAAAATGTAAGAGATATAGACCTGTAAACACAGCTTACACGCAAAATTTGATGTGAAACAGACATATTTTAAGGGCTATCAGAATTTGGGTTCCATGGGAGCCCAGGGGTTACAGGAACCAAAATCACTTAAGCAGCCCTTACGATAATGCTATAAGGAAGCTAATGGCCAAATTTGGTTGTGCTAGGGTAAGAATTGTAAGAGATATAGACTTGTAAACACAGCTTACACGCAAAATTTGATGTGAAATGGGGCACATTTTATAGGCTATCATAATTTGGGTTCCATGGGAGCCCATGGGTTACAGGAACCAAAATTGCTTACGCAGCCCTTAAGATAATGCTACAAGGAAACCCATGAACAAATTTGGTTATGGTAGGATAAGAAATGTAAGAGATATAGACTTGTAAACACAGCTTACACGCAAACCTTGATGTGGGACACCGACGCCGACGCCGACGCCAACGCCGACGCCGACGCCGGGGTAATTACATAAGCTCTCTTATTCTTCGAATAGTCGAGCTAAAAAAATCAAGATTGCCGCGTGTTCCTTTAATGACACAGGCATCAGTGATTTACATGTATTTATCACATAACTTGCGGTGTGGGCGTGTAATAAAGCCATGATATATTTGGTACCCACGCTTTTTATTTTAATTGGGTATTTTGGCATTTTTAATTGGGTTTTTAATCAAATACTCTGCTTATCTATAGCTCTGGTTGTGCAGTATTATAATGCATAACATTAAACACTTGCTAAGCCTGTAGACAACTATGCATATAGCATCTAACAAGAATCACCACCAACTAGCCTGAAATTAGACCCCCACAAAAAAAGCCATAGATTTTAATGACGTCATTTTCAACGCATGTAAGGTTATTATATATACGACGGTCGATTTTTTGTGGTGGAGGCAGACCCCCCACTGTTCCTGGGTAGAACCAGTACTGTACACCTCCCGCCATCCGTAAGAATCGACACTTCCTCACAAGTCCAGCTCCCAGTGGGATTCAAACTCGCAGCAATGAGAGGCGAAGGTTTACAACGCAACTTCATTAACCATTCGGCCACGGAGACGCTCTTTATGAAAAAAAAAAAAATGGCCTCCATATATCACCGTCAATAACATGCAATTTCTGCCTTTGCTTCAAATAATGTTCAATTTATGAAATGATAAGAAACATAGAAATTCCACAAAAAAAACAACAGAATTTTTATCATAAGGAAATCTATTTCAGTGACAATATGAAATTAATCAAGCTTTTTTCCTCTATTTTTAGTAACACTGACCTTGAACCCAGTGACCTCAAATGCAATCCCAAGCATCTGTTCCAAATAAACTAAATTCACACAAAACTTGGTTCCAATATCTAATTCCTAACTCAAATTATTGCCCGGAAACCATGTTTGAGGCCGCCTGCCTGCCTGCCAAATGACATTCGCCAATATAATAATCCAGTTTTCTGTGGGAAAACATGGTTAAAATGAAACACGAGCAAAAATTATTTTGATGGAATTTGTCAAACTTATGCAAATTTTAAGTAATTAAAAAAAAATAACAAATTGTCCAACAGCCTGTGCGGGACGATGCTCTAACATGACACATATATTTAATTTTGTTCCAATATCGCAAGCAGTTAAAGAGTTATGTACAAGTTGCCATAAGCACATCACATTGACCAGTGATCTTGAGTGACCTTGAAAACAGCTAGAAACACATGAATGCAGGTCATAAGATATTCATATTATTCATACAGATATTCATGAATATCTGAAACTTCAACATAATAATGGCAGAACATCACATACTAGCACAGGACTGGTGATTATTTTGGCCTTGTCCAACTTGTCTAGATGGGATTTAAATTTTCAGGAGTTGGTGAAAAATCAGAAACTGTTCACTAAGTTATGTCTTGGATGAAAACTGAAACTGAAATTTGCTTTTTTTTTCATGATAAAGTGTAACGACTGCTGAACACATGCATGGATTTTGGGAAAGAAAAGCTATTATTGAAAGAAACATGCTAATCAAATTCTCTAAAAGATTGAAACAGTTAAATACCTAAGTTATTTCAATATAATTAAGGGCAATACCCATGTACTGCATATGTTGATTTTACTCATTCTTTGGAAAACATGCATCAACGAACAAGATGTTATTGAAATAAACATTCATGTTAATTGAACCATTTAAAGCTTATATAAAAGGCTAATACCACAGTTTCATGACAGTGATAAACCTCCCCTGATAGCCATACCCTATCCTCCTTTTTTTAAACAAATATAAAAATTATATATATAATATTTAACATAATCATATGATTAAATGCAAAGAAACAACTTTTATGTTGTAACTGTTCAGTAAAATTTAATTGTGTCACTAACAAACATTTAACAATATACTCGTTTTACAATAAAGTTTTACTGAACAAGATTAAGACAAAATAGCGTGTTTTTTTAATATTTATTTGAATTATCAGTAAGATTTACAGACTAACTATAAACATTCGACAAACAATTTAAAATGAGCACAAAGCAACAAATACAGGGACACACAGCAGCATTTTACTCCATTTCATATCATTTAGGAAAAAGATACATTGTGGACCTCTCCCTAAATTTCATGTAGTGTGTTATAATTTACACTACAGCAAATGTATATGTGCCGATATAAAATATAGTTGTATCCACGGTTTCTTAAAATACCTGTGATTTAATATGCATAGAATGAATTACGAGTTTGTAAGTCTTAATTTAATACTATAGAGTTTGGATTCTCAAAATATACAGGTTATATAACTATATACCTTGTCATTGATAGTAAGGTTTAGAAACGGAGTACGTGTTGTTAATTTTTTCCTGTTGTGGGTGGGATAGCTACTTAAATGGTTATTATAAACTGTAACTTTACATTCGTAACTGCTGCGTGTCCCTATAAAGGGACTGGAGGCAAATTCAAAGTAATTTCCACAAGTTTCCAGCCTTTATTTTGTCATTTAAAAATACTGTTCACCCAGTGTTGTTGTCAGTAACTTCTTGATTAAGCAAACAGAGCTCCGGTAATACGTGTAACTTTTTTTGGCTTTCCAACTTTTTTTTTATGTTTCATGAAACATGTATTTTTACAGGGCCTTTTTCCAAGAATTGTGAAGTCTCCCCAGCCTGGTCATTTTGTGAAAAAAAAAGGCCTGATAACTGTCTGATTTGTGAAAAAAGTATTGAAAGATAAATTGTTAAACACAATATTTATCAATACATGCATACATTATTTTTGTGATAGGACACTATAAAACAAAAACAATGTGGGAGGACACTATAAAACAAAAGTACAATTTAATATTCAGCATAATATATTACATTTTAGATAAACTTTCTGATGTAAATGTATTCAAAACAAAAAATATTGATTAAGTTAGAAGGGGAAATGTTGTTTACCAAAAAAAAAAAGAAAGAAAAAGGCCACAATATTGGGGGAATAACTACCAGTTTTGAATTGTGAAGTAGCAGAATTTCGGCCCATGTTTTAGAAGAAAAAAAGTGCCCTGCTTTAGTTTAATTATGTTAGCTTTGAAGATGTATACAACTTGAAAAGCAGAATCATTGAATATGGATCAACACATATTTTACCAAATTGCCTTCAGTCCCTTTAAGTATATACAAGAATATAATGTCATAATGCACAAAGGTTTTTTTACATAATTGTTTTTTTGTTTTGTTTTGTTAAATTTTATTACCACAATTTAAAGACAAGGAATGTAGTTTCACAAGAGGCCTGAAGGATTATTAACCCCAGTTTATAACTAAACTACAATATATATACAATAGGAAACGGACTTAATTAAAGGTGACCAAAACAAGAAATTATAATATAAATATATTTATTAATAAAAATAAAATCATATCTTATGGGAGAATGTATCTATATCTTTATGGAAATTATATGTGTTTTATGGAAATTATCTATATCTATGGGAATTACCTAGAATATCTTTATGGGAATGCAATTATATCTTTATGGGAATTATCTATATATTGGAAATATATATCTTTATGGGAATTATCTATATATCTTAATGGGAATGATCTATATCTCTATGGAACATCTATATCTGTATGCAAATATGTAGACAATATTCACTCTATTTTCTACATTGTGTTAACTACTTCCCTTATTAGGAGGTCATTATATCCAAATATTGTTTTAGTAATTGCACATGGTAAGGTAGTAATGAATAGTTTCTTCGAGTTTTTTCACTTTGGTAACGCAATCTTATATTTACACATGGTAGCAATTAACAGTTTATCTGTGTTGTAATGCACACTAATGCAAACGCATCCCATACATGTGAGTAATTGTATTTCTGTACTGATGTGTACATTAGCACGTCTCTGTGTGTGTGTAATTCTAAGGTTTATAGTCCGTCCGCCAACGAACACGTCAAGGTATACCTGACGCGATGGGCACACTAGAGTCTGGACTTTTTAAAGGTGTAATTTTGAATTTTGAAGCTGATATAGACCTTGCCAACAGGTCTGTTTAATGCCTAAATATGTGCTAAAAGCGGTGTCAACAACAGCGGTTAATTCAACCTAATTTCGTGTATTGACACCTTCCGGTCCTAGCTTTGTTTGGCGTTGTGTTATATGTGGTGCGTGCTTGTTTTGTAGTGTTATGATTATGTTTTTAACATATCATATTTGCTGGGGTTTGATGAGGGGTATGCCTGTACCACGCCATCTTGGGGATGATTGGCGTGTCCATTTGCAGCATACTAATACTAGTGGTCATCGAACTGGGACCTGTTCGGTTATTACTGTGTTGTATGTTTGTACATGTTGGGGCATTTGTTGGTGTTTAGTTTGTTGGTTGCTATGCCTGGGGCATAGCGTGTGCGTCTGGTCTGAGGTACTGTGGCAGCAATTCCACATCTTGTTCGAGCAAGGGGTTTGCTACCACTGGGAGGGAAAGGCCAATTATGGTCGATAACGATTTCCAGACAAGACTGCCCCTGTGGGATGTGTCCCACAGGTTGGTGATGAAAGGGACCGTAGGGAGGCGCTCCTTAGTCCTAAATGGGTATGTGCCGTGTTTACTGGTTTTAGAGTTAACATTACTTTTGTACTTAGTTAAGAACTATTACACTATTATTACTGTAGTTGTTGGATTTTAAGACGGTCACATCCCTTGTGGTATAATGCACAATAAAAAAATAATGTTTTTGTATGGCTTCTACTGGTATACTTATTTGCTTACTTATTTGTTTGTTTTTGTTTTTTTTCCCCCATAATTGTTATAATACCAAAAATCGAATGTCTAAAAAGTGGCCTAATATGTGCTATTCCCACTATAACACCGCTCGATATTTCCGTAGGATGCGTTTTATTGTAATTACTTATTCGACCGACGCGAGTGTCAAAGGTAGTTACTAATATAGACAAATTTAAGATCTCGTCCATACACATAAACGTTCATTAATGCACGGAGTATATATATATATATATATACGAATATTGGGTGATACCACATAGTAGGTAATTATATATAATGATAATATAAGATTTCATACATACACATAGCTATACATACATCCATACACATAGTAGATATATACAGAATAATATCATTACAGGTAGTTATTATATTTCATGCACACTCATACATATAAGCATTTCACTTATTTCCTAGATGTTTCATTTTAATTCCGTCGACCTTAACCTGTCGTGTTCTACTGGCCTGACCTGACCTACTTGGGTGTCCTACTTAAAAATATGTATTTAATGCCGAGTTTCTTAACTGTGTTATTCAGGGTCAGGGTCGATGTAAGTGTCAAGGTCGGATTTGTCAATTTGGACACGGCGCGGACCGGATGGAAATCACTTGGTTTTAAAGCGATATTAGGGTGTACAGGTGACTTTACCTCGTAAAAAATGCTTTTTTGGTTATGCGGTTACCATTATGTGATAATTTCTTAATGATATCTAGACATTTATTGGTTCGCATACTTATTCTCATTTAAATCGACATCGCTAAGCCCAATATTTATTACATACTGCTTTTAGTTATTGTTGTTCTACTGCTTCACGGATTGATGTAACTTGCCTATGCTTATATCTAATTATTTGTCTAAATGATAACTATAGCCGGGCCTACCATGTACGTATGTTCGTATACCCTTTTTCAAAACACCCCACAGTGATGTCGCGCCACCCCCATCTTTTAAGTCTTCTTCAAGCCTAAACTTTAATACGTTTGCCACGCCCCAAAGACTACAGCGAGCATCCACTCGCTGTATTTGTGTCAGTGGAGAGACTCGCCTACTATCTAGGTGTAGTTCCTTCATAGTTTAGGCATTGATTTGGTAGCGCGGCCCCACCGTACATACATACATGCCCACCAAATGCCCTCTCTCTCCCATTCCACCGCACATATACTCTCATATAAACGGCCGTTAAATCGACCTCGCTAAGCCAATATGTATTACATACTGCTTTTAGTTATTATTGTTCTACTACTGCTTCACGGGTTGCTGTAACTTGCCTATGCTTATACCTAATTATTTGTCTAAATGATAACTATAGCCGGGCCTGCCATGTACGTATGTTCATATACCCTTTTCAAAACACCCCCACAGTGATGTCGCGCCACCCCATCTTTTAAGTCTTCTTCAAGCCTAAACTTGAATACGTTTGCACGCCCCAAAGACTACAGCGAGCATCCACTCGCTGTATTTGTGTCAGTTGAGAGACCTCGCCTACTATCTAGGTGTAGTTCCTTCATAGTTTAGGCATTGATTTGGTAGCGCGGCCCCACCGTCTATGTTGTCACCATTTTTGATATGGGGTCCGGTGCCGCGTCCTCATCGTTAACCTTACTCAGCGCTCACAGAGCCGGTTCCAGGGCGAGTTACCCCAGTCACTACCGAGTGTCAGGAAGGATGGCGGATTTGGCCATGGGCCCATATTACAATGTCCGTGTGCACCATACTTATGGTTTATACTGTACATCTTCTCTATTTACCTAACCTTTGTATCTGTTATATTGGATTCTGCCCGTCATGATATGGTTTGGTCCTATTCTAAGTTTTAAGCGAGTGTACGGGCCCAGACTCAAGCTTACTGACACGGACCCCCCAGATCGCACTCTAGCTGCAGGACTGCATGTTTGCGGCGCCGCCCGGGATTGAACCAAGATGATCACTTGTGCCCATCGGCTATCATTGTATCACAGAAATTATTCTACGTGCAGATGAAGACCCACATTAGACTCAACTAATCTTTTTTAACTTTCGCTAGGTTTTTATAGTAATAGGGCGTTTTGACTTGTCCATATCTTGGTATGTTTACATTACCTATATAATCATACATTTATATTTACATGGTGCATGTTCGATCCCCATTTAGTTGGAATTATGGTTTATTTTCGTTTTACAAAACGGATTGAAAATGGACCAATCAGGGATTTGTTGTTTTTTTGTTTCGCGAAACGGATTGAAAATGAACCAATCAGGTGTTAGCTGCATTTTCGTTTTGCAAAACGGATTGAAATTATCCGCGCGGGTCCAAAGTGAGAGCACCGTTAATGAAGTGTTGGTTTTTCAATGGTTTTTAAATTATGGGTTCCACCCCTAGTTTCTTTCCCATCCCTCTCCCGGCGCCCATTGGGAGCAAAGCACGTATTGACCACCTTATACCGAGGGGCAGTGGTGCTGCAAGTAGTGCATGGGTCCATTTATTTGGTGTTTTGACGTTAATAAGTCATACTGAGATATATTGGTAGAGTATAAAAACGTGTGCAATTCCGTTTATGCTTTTATATTAGTCGTGCTACAAAGGTGAATATGTAATCAATTTCTAAGGCATGTCAAGGATTCGCCCACTTTGTTTTAAAATGTTTGGTAGCACAAATTGGGAAGAAAATGTCTGATAAAAAAAATGGTCACGGCGTGTTTATGTCTCCGTGACAACTTTTTTTGGAATATTGTTTTAACACCGGTTAAACTTTGTTCCCAGTTCCTACCCAGAAATAAATTTATTTTCTCTCGGCAGTTATTTTACGCTTGCGTTAAACCTTCTTGTACATATACTTGATATATCTTTATAGGAATTATCTATATATCTTTATGGAAATTATCTATAGGGCTATTTCATGTTAAGTGGTCATTTGATCAAATACAGGTTACCGGTATTATAAAACTTATCATATGTTGGGTAATTCAGTTTTATGGATGTTATACGAAGGACAAGCTACACGAGCATTTTCCCAGAATTCTACCAATAATTTGTGTTCGATTCCAGCAATTACATGCGTTTTTAACACCATTTGTTAGTCTCATTTCATTGCATTTTTCTGAATGATATCATGGATGAATGAATGTGCATCTTTTATGAATATTGTGGTCACTGGTGTAATATAAACTTTTCGCAATATTATGCAACTTATTTGAGGAAGTGTCGATTCTTACGGATGGCGGTAGGTGTACAGTACTGGTTCTACCCATATAAGCAGAGATGAACAGCTTTATCAAACAATAGGTGGTCGTAGGTGTATCTAAAAACAAATTTTGGAAAGTTTGTCAAAAGCGATAACAGCGAAAAGAAGCTTTTTATCTCTGCTTATATGTCTCTGACAAAACTAGCAAGCAAAGTTACTCAGAAATTGTTTTTACTACACTGAAATAATGAAACAAAGTCTTTATTAAAGATACACGAAGTAAAAATGATAGAGAAAGCATGAGAATATAAATGACATTATAATATCGCCCGCATATAATCCTCGCAATATTCAGATTTGACAAGTCAAATTATTTTTAACTATTTTGTTCCCATTTTTATCATGTTTATTTTGCTATAATTATAACGTGCATTTAAATTGGTACTGTTTTTGAAACTTTCCTCTGCTACAAAATACACATACAGTGCACAAATTATCAACAGGGAGCCAGTTAAATCAAATTTAAGTTTATTTTCCACGTTTTACTGTCACAGGGCATATAAGGCATGATACTAAGTTAATAACTGACTGACACTATAGTTTGGGGTGCTTGTTTCAGGGATTTTGGATTTCACAGACAAAATTCAACCGGTAGATCTACCTTGAATAAATTCTACCGGTATATCATTAAAACAGACATTTTTAGTGGTAAATTAAAATACCTGTATTTTTAAAATCAGTTGAGAAATAAAAAAATCACATGTGAAATTTTTTTTTTGATAGGGCATTGTCAATGCAAAATTCTACAACATGAAAAATTATGAAGAGAAAAAAAACAAAACATAATTTTTAGCAAAAAATGGGTTTAATGTGTTAAATAAACACAAATTAAGACACTCTGAATGTTTTATAGCAACATATTATGGCTAAATGAAGTTATTTGAGTTTTCATGTTCTACTGCTGTCCAAGCAACATGCGAAATGCCCCTTCTAAACATTATTTTGTGTGTAAAACATTTATTTCTCAACCGATATTCAAAACTAAGAGATTTTTTTTATATACACCTAAAAATACCAGTTCCTGGGATGTATGATTTATGTACGGGGTATTAAACCTTCTAAAAACCCTTTGGTTAAAACCGGCATGCGCGCCGAACAATAGTTCACTATAATAGGTATGCATAATACGAACAATTGTGAGATGACCCCTAAATGGAATTTAGAAATTCCGTACCTAGTAGACAAAACATACTCGTTTTTTAAAAAAAAAATGTTTGAGAATGCAAAGCTTTTTATCAAACTTTGTGATAATAATTTTACAAATGGTATCGATTAAAATATGTTTGATTAGTAGGGATTTAACGTAAACAATTGTTGAAAATATCGAGCAAAAAAAAATAAAAAATGTCGTGGACACGTTCATGACAAAAGTGAACAACGACATTTGGATTAATTAACACATGAACATGTTTTGAAATGATAAAATCGGCAAGATCTAATCGATCACTTATTATGTTGTAGTAAAGTAATGAACTAATGCAAATCAATGACCAAGCCAGTCGGTTTATCGCATTTGCGTTTGACCCCGCTCATTAGTCGTGTATATGGGCGGGAAGTTGAAAAGTTCTTTTCGTCAAACATGTCTTTAAAAGTAATCCACAATCCTATTTAACACAATACAGGCATGCACACTGACCTTAATAAAACAGTTAGTCCGTATAAACACAGCAGAATGTTATTAAGAAGTTAATTATCCGTCTTCTCCTTGTTTGCAGCGGCGCGACACTCTCAAATGTGGATCAAAATGGCCGTCAGTTTCTGTGAGGTACTCGACAGGATGTTTTACTTTCATATTTAAATGGCCCTGTTTTGTGGATAAATATAATTTTATTTATTTATTTTTAAAGCGCAATGATGTCTAGTTTTGTGATAGTATCTTAATGGTGACCACTGCTGAGGTTTTGGATTTTTGCACTTCCGGAAATTTACATTTGTTATATTTCAAAAATTATAATAAAACTGGAAAAAATAATTATACAGTAACAAACTCATGCCCAATAGGGATATTTTAGTGCAAAAAAAATGAACATTTTTAAGAATTTTTTTTTTACCTCACATTTTGTGCCCAAAATTGACAATTTTGAACATAAGCCAAAATAGGGGGTAGGGGTACAAAATATGGTATTTCTCAAAAACCGTTTAAGATATTCACTTAATTTAAACTTTATTACAAAGACATGTGTTAGGATATACAGAGACAGCAATAAAAAGTATTTTCCTATTATTTGTTACAGACCTATGCCGTTATATGTCAGAGCTCGTCGAAATCTAAAAAAGCACATTTTTTTCTCAGATTTTATTGAATATCTTTCTTATATGCACACCGACCCCCAATTTTTATTTTTTCATTCTGATACTCAGGTCTTGTATATATTGTAGACAAAATATCTCAAAAAGTTATCTGTTCCTTTATCATGAAAAATTTATTTATCACAAATTTAAAAATGCAATTTATAGTAAACTGGGTGGGGTAATGACAAGGGATGTAATAATTGTTCAGATGATGATAAAAATACCACAACTCTTAATTTTTCGTCCTAAAGTATGAACTATTACATTAAAAATGACGGAAAATCGATACCTGTTCTGCAAACCACACTACACACATATAAGTTGCCATACACAATTTTCAGCTGATTCAGAATTTAAAACCACACTGTGAGAGTGTATTACTAAAGATTAATTTTGCGAAAAAGTTATATCACCGACCCATCATTATTTTTCCAGAAACTAACTAGTAATATGTTAGTCTTCATAAAAAACAGGGAAATAAAAAATTCTATCTGTTCTGATATTCACCAGAGGGCACCCTTAACATGTTTTTGTAAACATAAAAAAAAAATAATAAGCAAAGTATGGTGTAAGGAAACAATCTTCTGACGTAATTACGAATAATTAACATCCCAAAGAGGGTAACCAACTTTCAAAACGGTCTCAAAAAATGGGTAGTCTTGAATTTTGCCGAAAATTTCAGGAAAGGTAGTATAGGTACAGATCTATCATTCCTGTTAATTTAAGCCAAATTGGTGACTACCCATTTTTTGTGACCGTTTTGAGAAATCGGTAATTTTGGAGTTACAAAAAACTCAAAATGTCCGATCTTCACATTTGAACCGCGATTTAGACTATGCTATATATGCCGAAAGTGGTCAAAACAAGTTCTAGGCGTATGTTTATTTTATAAACTTACTTTATTCATTTTCTGTGTTGTTTTTGCATTCAAAATAGGCTTAAAGTATCGGTTTTTAAAAGACAACTGTTATTTCCGCGTAACTGCACGTGAGTACAAATTGGGACTACGTTGTGCCAAAACACTTGATATTGAAAAGTGAGTTATGCGGTGCGTGCACTTGAAAAGCTTCAGCTGCTGCTGCACTGTACCAGCAACTCGCAATGTACATGTGTTTGTTATATTGATTCGACCGCTGACACACCAGCAGCACGCAATATACATGTGTTTGTCATCAGTGATTCGGCTGCTGACACACCAGCAACACGCAATATACATGTGTTTATTATCAGTGATTCGGCCGCTGACATACCATCAACACGCAATATACATCTGTTTGTTATCAGTGATTCGGCCGCTGACACCAGTAAGACGCACTATACAAGTGTTTGTTACCAGTGATTCGGCCGCCGACACACCAGCAACACGCAATATACATGTGTTTGTTATCAGTGATTCGGCCGCTGACACACCAGCAACACGCAACATACATGTGTTTGTTATCACTGATTCGGCCGCTGACACCAGCAACACGAAATATACATGTGTGTGTTGTCAGTGATTCGGCCGCTGACACACCAGCAACACGCAATATACATGTGTTTGTTATCAGTGATTCGGCCGCTGACACATCATCAACACGCAATATCAACACGCACTATACATGTGTTTGTTATCAGTGATTCGGCCGCTGACACACCAGCAACACGCAATATACATGTGTTTGTTATCAGTCATTCGGCCGCTGACACACCATGAACACGCAATATACATGTGTTTGTTATCAGTGATTCGGCCGCTGACACCAGCACGACGCACTATACAAGTGTTTGTTACCAGTGATTGGGCCGCTGACACACCAGCAACACGTAAAGTGCATGTGTTTGTTATCAGTGATTCGGCCGCTGACACACCAGCAACACGCACTATACGTGTTGGTTATCAATGATTCGGCCGCTGACACACCAGCAACACGCAATATACATGTGATTGTTATTTGTGATTCGGCCGCTGACACACCAGCAACACGCAATATACATGTGTTTGTTATCAGTGATTCGGCTGCTGACACACCAGCAACACGCAATATACACGTGTTTGTTATCAGTCATTCGGCCACTGGCACACCAGCAATACGCAATATACATTTGTTTGTTATCAGTGATTCGGCCGCTGACACACCAGTAACACGCAATATACATTTGTTTGTTATCAGTGATTCGGCCGCTGACACACCAGCACACGCATTATACATGTGTTTGTTATCAGTGATTCGGCCACTGACACACCAGCATCTCGCACTGTACATGTGTTTGTTATCTGTGATTCGGCCGCTGACACCAGCAACACGCACATGTGTTTGTTATCTGTGATTCGCCCGCTGACACACCAGCAACACGCAATAGACATGTGTTTGTTATCTGTGATTCGGCCGCTGACACACCAGCAACACGCACTATACATATGTTTCGTTTCTTTGATTCGGCCACTGACACATCAGCAACACGCAATTTACATGTGTTTTTTAGTTGTGATTCGGCCACTGACAAACCAGCAACGCGCAATATACATGTGTTTTTATCTGTGATTCGGCCGCTGACACACCAGCAACACGCAGTATACATGTGTTTGTAATCTGTGATTTGGCCGCTTACATTTTAACAGCTTGTATAAAAGAAAACAATTCTAGATTTCTACGCAGTAACGATATATGTTATCTGTTATTCCGCAAAATTACAAAAAAGACCAACGAGATTACAAAACGTGTATAAGATTGACAACAGGTAAATGCAATATTTACATGTACTAAATACAGAGTACTATGTTAGCAGCAACACCATAGTATTACATCAGAGTAAAACACTCGATTTCTTGAAAAAGACAGAATTACCCTTAACCGTTTGAAAAGTTTATTACACATTAACAACTGTAACTTTTCAAGAGCTCAGTATCTGGTCAGCTTATTCAGAGTAAGTAGTATGTCCTGTAATAAAATATGATTGGACACCCAGTACTATTATCTGTAATAAGAGTGTGGTCGGACACTCAGCATATTTTCTGTAATTATTATCTGTAATAAGAATGTGTTTGGACACCCAGTACTATTATCTCTAATAAGAATGTGTTTGGACATCCAGTACTAACATCTGTAATAAGAATGTGTTTGGACACCCATTACATTATCTGTAATAAGAATGTGTTTGGACACCCAGTACTATTATCTGTAATACTACTGTGTTTGGACACTCATTATTACTGTCTGTAATAAGAATGTGTTTGTACACCCAGTACTATTATCTGTAATAAGAATGTGTTTGGACACCCAGTATTATTATCTGTAATAAAAATGTGATTGGACACCCAGTACTATTATCTGTAATACTACTGTGTTTGGACACCCATTACTACTGTCTGTAAAAATAATGTGTTTGGACACCCAGTACTATTATCTGTAATAAGAATGTGTTCGGACACCCAGTACTATTATCTGTAATAAGAATGTGTTTGGACACCAAGTACTATTATCTGTAATACTACTGTGTTTGAACACCCATTACTACTGTATGTAATACTACTGTGTTTGGACACCCAGTACTATTATCTGTAATACTACTGCTTTGGACACCCTTTATTATTGTCTGTAATAAGAATGTGTTTGTACACCCAGTATTATCATCTGTAATACTACTGTGTTCGGACTCCCAGTACTATTATCTGTAATACTACTGTGTTTGGACACCCATTACTATTGTCTGTAATACGAATGTGTTTGGACACCCAGTACTATTATCTCTAATAAGAATGTGTTTGGACACCCAGTCTTATTATCTGTAATAAAAATGTGTTTGGACACCCAGTACTATTATCTGTAATACTACTGTGTTTGGACACCAATTACTACTGTCTGTAAAAATAATGTATTTGGACACCCAGTACTATTATCTGTAATAAGAATGTGTTTGGACACCAAGTACTATTATCTGTAATACTACTGTGTTTGAACACCCATTACTACTGTATGTAATACTACTGTGTTTGGACACCCAGTACTATTATCTGTAATACTACTGCTTTGGACAGCCTTTATTATTGTCTGTAATAAGAATGTGTTTGTACACCCAGTATTATTATCTGTAATACTACTGTGTTCGGACTCCCAGTACTATTATCTGTAATACTACTGTGTTTGGACACCCATTACTATTGTCTGTAATACGAATGTGTTTGGAAACCCAGTACTATTATCTGTAATAAGACTGCGTTTAGACACCCAATACTATTATCTGTAATAAGAATGTGTTTTGACATCCATTACTAGTATCTGTAATAAGAATGTGTTTGGACACCAAGTACTATTATATGTAATACTACTGTGTTTGGACACCCATTACTATTATCTGTAATACTAATGTGTTTGGACACCAAGTACTAGTATATGTAATAAGAATGTGTTTGGACACTCAGTACTATTATCTGCAATAAGAATGTGTTTGGACACCCAGTACTATTATCTGTAATAAGAATGTGTTTGGACACCCAGTACTATTATCTGTAATAAGGATGTGTTTGGACATCCAGTACTATTATCTGTAATAAGGATGTGTTTGGACACCCAGTACTACTATCTGTAATAAGAATGTGTTTGGACACCTAGTATTATTAGCTGTAATAAGAATGTGTTTGGACACCCAATACTATTGTCTGTAAAAAGAAAGTGTTTGGACACCCAGTACTATTATCTGTAATAAAAATGTGTTTGGACACTCAGTACTAGTATCTGTAATAAGAATGTGTTTGGACACCAATTACTATTAACTGTAATAAGAATGTCCTTGCACACGCATTACTTTTATCTGTAAGAATGTGTGTGGACACCCAGTACTTATATATGTAATAAGAAAGAATGTGTTTGGACACCCATTACTATTATCTGTAATAAGAATGTGTTTGGACACCCATTACTATTAACTGTAATAAGAATGTATGTGGACACCCAGTACTATTATCTGTAAGCATATGTTTGGACAGCCAGTACTATTATATGTAATAAGAATGTGTTTGGACACCCAGTATTATTATCTGTAATAAGGATGTGTTTGGACACCTAGTACTATTATCGGTAATAAGAATGTGTTTTTACACCCAGTACTATTATCTGTAATAAGGATGTGTTTGGACACCCATTACTAGTATCTGTAATAAGAATGAGTTTGGACACCAAGTATTTGTATCTGTAATACGAATGTGTTTGCATACCCAGCACTATTATCTGTAATATGAATGTGTTTGGACACCTAGTACTATTATCTGTAATACTACTGTGTTTGAACACCCATTAATACTGTCTGTAAAAATAATGTGTTTGGACACCCAGTACTATTATCTGTAATAAGAATGTGTTTGGACTCCCAGTATTATTATCTGTAATACTAATAACTGTGCTTTGACACCCATTACTATTGTCTGTAATAAAAATGTGTTTGGACACCCAGGGCTATTATCTGTAATAAGAATGTGTTTGAACACCAAGTACTATTATCTGTAATACTACTGTGTTTGAACACCCATTACTACTGTCTGTAATACTACTGTGTTTGTACACCCAGTACTATTATCTGTAATAAGAATGTGTTTGGACACCCAGTACTATTATCTCTAATAAGAATGTGTTTGGACATCCAGTACTATCATCTGTAATAAGAATGTGTTTGGACACCCATTACATTATCTGTAATAAGAATGTGTTTGGACACCCAGTACTATTATCTGTAATACTACTGTGTTTGGACACTAATTATTACTGTCTGTAATAAGAATGTGTTTGTACACCCAGTACTATTATCTGTAATAAGAATGTGTTTGGACACCCAGTATTATTATCTGTAATAAAAATGTGATTGGACCCCCAGTACTATTATCTGTAATACTACTGTGTTTGGACACCCATTACTACTGTCTCTAAATATAATGTGTTTGGACACCCAGTTCTATTATCTGTAATAAGAATGTGTTCGGACACCCAGTACTAGTATCTGTAATAAGAATGTGTTTGGACACCAAGTACTATTATCTGTAATACTACTGTGTTTGAACACCCATTACTACTGTATGTAATACTACTGTGTTTGGACACTCAGTACTATTATCTGTAATACTACTGCTTTGGACACCCTTTATTATTGTCTGTAATAAGAATGTGTTTGTACACCCAGTATTATTATCTGTAATACTACTGTGTTCGGACTCCCAGTACTATTATCTGTAATACTACTGTGTTTGGACACCCATTACTATTGTCTGTAATACGAATGTGTTTGGACACCCAGTACTATTATCTCTAATAAGAATGTGTTTGGACACCCAGTACTATTATCTGTAATACTACTGTGTTTGGACACCCATTACTACTGTCTGTAAAAATAATGTGTTTTTGACACCCAGTACTATTATCTGTAATAAGAATGTGTTTGGACACCAAGTACTATTATCTGTAATACTACTGTGTTTGAACACCCATTACTACTGTATGTAATACTACTGTGTTTGGACACCCAGTACTATTATCTGTAATACTACTGCTTTGGACAGCCTTTATTATTGTCTGTAATAAGAATGTGTTTGTACACCCAGTATTATTATCTGTAATACTACTGTGTTCGGACTCCCAGTACTATTATCTGTAATACTACTGTGTTTGGACACCCATTACTATTGTCTGTAATACGAATGTGTTTGGACACCCAGTACTATTATCTGTAATAAGACTGCGTTTAGACACCCAATACTATTATCTGTAATAAGAATGTGTTTTGACATCCATTACTAGTATCTGTAATAAGAATGTGTTTGGACACCAAGTACTATTATATGTAATACTACTGTGTTTGGACACCCATTACTATTATCTGTAATACTAATGTGTTTGGACACCAAGTACTAGTATATGTAATAAGAATGTCTTTGGACACTCAGTACTATTATCTGCAATAAGAATGTGTTTGGACACCCAGTACTATTATCTGTAACAAGAATGTGTTTGGACACCCAGTACTATTATCTGTAATAAGGATGTGTTTGGACATCCAGTACTATTATCTGTAATAAGGATGTGTTTGGACACCCAGTACTACTATCTGTAATAAGAATGTGTTTGGACACCTAGTATTATTAGCTGTAATAAGAATGTGTTTGGACACCCAATACTATTGTCTGTAAAAAGAATGTGTTTGGACACCCAGTACTATTATCTGTAATAAAAATGTGTTTGGACACTCAGTACTAGTATCTGTAATAAGAATGTGTTTGGACACCAATTACTATTACCTGTAATAAGAATGTCCTTGCACACGCAGTACTTTTATCTGTAAGAATATGTGTGGACACCCAGTACTTATATATGTAATAAGAAAGAATGTGTTTGGACACCCATTACTATTATCTGTAATAAGAATGTGTTTGGACACCCATTACTATTAACTGTAATAAGAATGTATGTGGACACCCAGTACTATTATCTGTAAGCATGTGTTTGGACAGCCAGTACTATTATATGTAATAAGAATGTGTTTGGACACCCAGAATTATTATCTGTAATAAGGATGTGTTTGGACACCTAGTACTATTATCGGTAATAAGAATGTGTTTTTACACCCAGTACTATTATCTGTAATAAGGATGTGTTTGGACACCCATTACTAGTATCTGTAATAAGAATGAGTTTGGACACCAAGTATTTGTATCTGTAATAAGAATGTGTTTGCATACCCAGCACTATTATCTGTAATATGAATGTGTTTGGACACCTAGTACTATTATCTGTAATACTACTGTGTTTGAACACCCATTACTACTGTCTGTAAAAATAATGTGTTTGGACACCCAGTACTATTATCTGTAATAAGAATGTGTTTGGACTCCCAGTATTATTATCTGTAATACTAATAACTGTGCTTTGACACCCATTACTATTGTCTGTAATAAAAATGTGTTTGGACACCCAGTACTATTATCTGTAATAAGAATGTGTTTGAACACCAAGTACTATTATCTGTAATACTACTGTGTTTGAACACCCATTACTACTGTCTGTAATACTACTGTGTTTGTACACCCAGTACTATTATCTGTAATAAGAATGTGTTTGGACACCCAGTACTATTATCTCTAATAAGAATGTGTTTGGACATCCAGTACTATCATCTGTAATAAGAATGTGTTTGGACACCCATTACATTATCTGTAATAAGAATGTGTTTGGACACCCAGTACTATTATCTGTAATACTACTGTGTTTGGACACTAATTATTACTGTCTGTAATAAGAATGTGTTTGTACACCCAGTACTATTATCTGTAATAAGAATGTGTTTGGACACCCAGTATTATTATCTGTAATAAAAATGTGATTGGACCCCCAGTACTATTATCTGTAATACTACTGTGTTTGGACACCCATTACTACTGTCTCTAAATATAATGTGTTTGGACACCCAGTTCTATTATCTGTAATAAGAATGTGTTCGGACACCCAGTACTAGTATCTGTAATAAGAATGTGTTTGGACACCAAGTACTATTATCTGTAATACTACTGTGTTTGAACACCCATTACTACTGTATGTAATACTACTGTGTTTGGACACTCAGTACTATTATCTGTAATACTACTGCTTTGGACACCCTTTATTATTGTCTGTAATAAGAATGTGTTTGTACACCCAGTATTATTATCTGTAATACTACTGTGTTCGGACTCCCAGTACTATTATCTGTAATACTACTGTGTTTGGACACCCATTACTATTGTCTGTAATACGAATGTGTTTGGACACCCAGTACTATTATCTCTAATAAGAATGTGTTTGGACACCCAGTACTATTATCTGTAATACTACTGTGTTTGGACACCCATTACTACTGTCTGTAAAAATAATGTGTTTTTGACACCCAGTACTATTATCTGTAATAAGAATGTGTTTGGACACCAAGTACTATTATCTGTAATACTACTGTGTTTGAACACCCATTACTACTGTATGTAATACTACTGTGTTTGGACACCCAGTACTATTATCTGTAATACTACTGCTTTGGACAGCCTTTATTATTGTCTGTAATAAGAATGTGTTTGTACACCCAGTATTATTATCTGTAATACTACTGTGTTCGGACTCCCAGTACTATTATCTGTAATACTACTGTGTTTGGACACCCATTACTATTGTCTGTAATACGAATGTGTTTGGACACCCAGTACTATTATCTGTAATAAGACTGCGTTTAGACACCCAATACTATTATCTGTAATAAGAATGTGTTTTGACATCCATTACTAGTATCTGTAATAATAATGTGTTTGGACACCAAGTACTATTATATGTAATACTACTGTGTTTGGACACCCATTACTATTATCTGTAATACTAATGTGTTTGGACACCAAGTACTAGTATATGTAATAAGAATGTGTTTGGACACCCAGTACTATTATCTGCAATAAGAATGTGTTTGGACACCCAGTACTATTATCTGTAATAAGAATGTGTTTGGACACCCAGTACTATTATCTGTAATGAGGATGTGTTTGGACATCCAGTACTATTATCTGTAATAAGGATGTGTTTGGACACCCAGTACTATTATCTGTAATAAGAATGTGTTTGGACACCTAGTATTATTAGCTGTAATAAGAATGTGTTTGGACACCCAATACTATTGTCTATAAAAAGAATGTGTTTGGACACTCAGTACTAGTATCTGTAATAAGAATGTGTTTGGACACCCATTACTATTAACTGTAATAAGAATGTCCTTGCACACGCAGTACTTTTATCTGTAAGAATGTGTGTGGACACCCAGTACTATTATCTGTAATAAGGATGTGTTTGGACATCCAGTACTATTATCTGTAATAAGGATGTGTTTGGACACCCAGTACTATTATCTGTAATAAGAATGTGTTTGGACACCTAGTATTATTAGCTGTAATAAGAATGTGTTTGGACACCCAATACTATTGTCTATAAAAAGAATGTGTTTGGACACTCAGTACTAGTATCTGTAATAAGAATGTGTTTGGACACCCATTACTATTAACTGTAATAAGAATGTCCTTGCACACGCAGTACTTTTATCTGTAAGAATGTGTGTGGACACCCAGTACTATTATAGGTAATAAGAAAGAATGTGTTTGGACACCCATTACTATTATCTGTAATAAGAATGTGTTTGGACACCCATTACTATTAACTGTAATAAGAATGTATGTGGACACCCAGTACTATTATCTGTTAGCATGTGTTTGGACAGCCAGTACTATTATATGTAATAAGAATGTGTTTGGACACCCAGTATTATTATCTTTAATAAGGATGTGTTTGGACACCTAGTACTATTATCATTAATAAGAATGTGTTTTTACACCCAGTACTATATCTGTAATAAGGATGTGTTTGGACACCCATTACTAGTATCTGTAATAAGAATGAGTTTGGACACCCAGTATTTGTATCTGTAATAAGAATGTGTTTGCATACCCAGCACTATAATCTGTAATATGAATGTGTTTGGACACCTAGTACTATTATCTGTAATACTACTGTGTTTGGACACCCATTACTACTGTCTGTAAAAAGAATGTGTTTGGACACCCAGTACTATTATCTGTAATAAGAATGTGTTCGGACACCCAGTACTATTATATGTAATAAGAATGTGTTTGGACACCAAGTACTATTATCTGTAATACTACTGTGTTTGAACACCCATTACTACTGTCTGTAATACTACTGTGTTTGTACACCCAGTACTATTATCTGTAATACTACTGTGTTCGGACTCCCAGTATTATTATCTGTAATACTAATAACTGTGCTTCGACACCCATTACTATTGTCTGTAATAAAAATGTGTTTGGACACCCAGTACTATTATCTGTAATAAGAATGTGTTTGAACACCAAGTACTATTATCTGTAATACTATTGTGTTTGAACACCCATTACTACTGTCTGTAATACTACTGTGTTTGTACACCCAGTACAATTATCTGTAATACTACTGTGTTCGGACTCCCAGTATTATTATCTGTAATACTAATAACTGTGCTTCGACACCCATTACTATTGTCTGTAATAAAAATGTGTTTGGACACCCAGTACTATTATCTGTAATAAGAATGTGTTTGAACACCCAGTACTATTATCTGTAATAAGAATATGCTTGGACATCCAGTACTATTATCTGTAATAAGAATGTGTTTAGACACCCAGTACTATTATCTGTAATAAGAATGTGATTTGACATCCATTATTATTATCTGTAATAAGAATGTGTTTGGACACCCAGTACTATTATATGTAATACTACTGTGTTTGGACACCCATTACTATTATCTGTAATACTAATGTGTTTGGACACCAAGTACTAGTATCTGTAATAAGAATGTGTTTGGACACCCAGTACTATTATCTGCAATAAGAATGTGTTTTGACACCCAGTATTATCATCTGTAATAAGGATGTGTTTGGACACCCAGTACTATTATCTGTAATACGAATGTGTTTGGACACCCAGTACTATTATCTGTAATAAGAGTGTGGTCGGAAACTCAGCACTATTTTCTGTAATTAGTATCTGTAATCAGAATGAGTTTGGACACCCAGTACTATTATCTGTAATAAGGATGTGTTTGGACACCCAGTACTATTATCTGTAATAAGAATGTGTTTGGACATCCTGTACTATTATCTGTAATAAGGATGTGTTTGGACACCTAGTACTATTATCTGTAATAAGGATGTGTTTGGACATCCGGTACTATTATCTGTAATAAGAATGTGTTTTGACACCTAGTATTATTATCTGTAATAAGAATGTGTTTGGACACCCAATACTATTGTCTGTAATAAGAATGTGTTTGGACACCCAGTACTATTATCTGTAATAAGAATGTGTTTGGACACCCATTTCTATTAACTGTAATAAGAATGTGCTTGTACACCCAGTACTTTTATCTGTAAGAATGTGTGTGGACACCCAGTAATATTATATGTAATTAGAATGTGTTTGGACACCCATTACTATTATCTGTAATAATAATGTGTTTGGACACCCATTACTATTAACTGTAATAAGAATGTGCTTGGACACCCAGTACTTTTATTTGTAAGCATGTGTGTGGACACCCAGTACTATTATCTGTAATACTACTGTGTTTGGACACCCATTACTACTGTCTGTAAAAAGAATGTGTTTGGACACCCAGTACTATTATCTGTAATAAGAATGTGTTCGGACACCTAGTACTTTTATCTGTAATAAGGATGTGTTTGGACACCCAGTACTTTTATCTGTAAGCATGTGTGTGGACACCCAGTACTATTATCTGTAATAAGAATGTGTTTGGACACCAAGTACTATTATCTGTAATACTACTGTGTTTGAACACCCATTACTACTGTCTGTAATACTACTGCGTTTGGACCCTCAGTACTATTATCTGTAATACTACTGCGTTTGGACACCCTTTACTATTGTCTGTAATAAGAATGTGTTCGGACACCCAGTACTATTATCTGTAATACTACTGTGTTCGGACTACCAGTACTATTATCTGTAATACTAATAACTGTGTTTGGACACCCATTACTATTGTCTGTAATAAGAATGTGTTTGGACACCCATTACTATTAACTGTAATAAGAATGTGCTTGGACACCCAGTTCTTTTATCTGTTAGTATGTGTGTGGACACCCAGTACTATTATCTGTAATAAGAATGTGTGTGGACACCCAGTAATATTATCTGTAATACGAATGTGTTTGGACACCCAGTACTTTTATCTGTAATAAGAATGTGTGTGGACACCCAGTACTATTATCTGTAATAAGAATGTGTTTGGACACCCAGTATTATTATCTGTAATAAGGATGAGTTTGGACACCCAATACTATTATCTGTAATAAGAATGTGATTTGACATCCATTATAATTATCTGTAATAAGAATGTGTTTGGACACCAAGTACTATTATCTGTAATACTACTGTGTTTGAATACCCATTACAACTGTCTGTAATACTACTGTGTTTGGACCCTCAGTACTGTTATCTGTAATACTACTGCGTTTGGACACCCTTTACTATTGTCTGTAATAAGAATGTGTTTTAACACCCAGTACTATTATCTGTAATACTACTGTGTTTGGACTCCCAGTACTATTATCTGTTATACTAATAACTGTGTTTGGACACCCATTACTATTGTCTGTAATAAGAATGTGTTTGGACACCCATTACTATTAACTGTAATAAGAATGTGCTTGGACACCCAGTACTTTTATCTGTAAGCATGTGTGTGGACACCCAGTACTATTATCTGTAATAAGAATGTGTGTGGACACCCAGTATTTTTATCTGTAATACGAATGTGTTTTGACACCCAGTACTTTTATCTGTAATAAGAATGTATTTGGGCACCCAGTACTATTATCTGTAATAAGAATGTGTTTGGACACCCAGTACTATTATCTGTAATAAGAATGTGTTTGGACATCCTGTACTATTATCTGTAATAAGGATGTGTTTGGACACCTAGTACTATTATCTGTAATAAGGATGTGTTTGGACATCCGGTACTATTATCTGTAATAAGAATGTGTTTTGACACCTAGTATTATTATCTGTAATAAGAATGTGTTTGGACACCCAATACTATTGTCTGTAATAAGAATGTGTTTGGACACCCAGTACTATTATCTGTAATAAGAATGTGTTTGGACACCCATTACTATTAACTGTAATAAGAATGTGCTTGTACACCCAGTACTTTTATCTGTAAGAATGTGTGTGGACACCCAGTAATATTATATGTAATTAGAATGTGTTTGGACACCCATTACTATTATCTGTAATAATAATGTGTTTGGACACCCATTACTATTAACTGTAATAAGAATGTGCTTGGACACCCAGTACTTTTATCTGTAAGCATGTGTGTGGACACCCAGTACTATTATCTGTAATACTACTGTGTTTGGACACCCATTACTACTGTCTGTAAAAAGAATGTGTTTGGACACCCAGTACTATTATCTGTAATAAGAATGTGTTCGGACACCTAGTACTTTTATCTGTAATAAGGATGTGTTTGGACACCCAGTACTTTTATCTGTAAGCATGTGTGTGGACACCCAGTACTATTATCTGTAATAAGAATGTGTTTGGAAACCAAGTACTATTATCTGTAATACTACTGTGTTTGAACACCCATTACTACTGTCTGTAATACTACTGCGTTTGGACCCTCAGTACTATTATCTGTAATACTACTGCGTTTGGACACCCTTTACTATTGTCTGTAATAAGAATGTGTTTGGACACCCAGTACTATTATCTGTAATACTACTGTGTTCGGACTACCAGTACTATTATCTGTAATACTAATAACTGTGTTTGGACACCCATTACTATTGTCTGTAATAAGAATGTGTTTGGACACCCATTACTATTAACTGTAATAAGAATGTGCTTGGACACCCAGTTCTTTTATCTGTTAGTATGTGTGTGGACACCCAGTACTATTATCTGTAATAAGAATGTGTGTGGACACCCAGTAATATTATCTGTAATACGAATGTGTTTGGACACCCTTTACTATTGTCTGTAATAAGAATGTGTTTTAACACCCAGTACTATTATCTGTAATACTACTGTGTTCGGACTCCCAGTACTATTATCTGTAATACTAATAACTGTGTTTGGACACCCATTACTATTGTCTGTAATAAGAATGTGTTTGGACACCCATTACTATTAACTGTAATAAGAATGTGCTTGGACACCCAGTACTTTTATCTGTAAGCATGTGTGTGGACACCCAGTACTATTATCTGTAATAAGAATGTGTGTGGAAACCCAGTATTATTATCTGTAATACGAATGTGTTTTGACACCCAGTACTTTTATCTGTAATAAGAATGTCTTTGGGCACCCAGTACTATTATCTGTAATAAGAATGTGTTTGGACACCCAGTATTATTATCTGTAATAAGGATGTACTATTATCTGTAATAAGAATGTGTATGGACACCCAGTACTATTATCTGTAATAAAGATGTGTTTGGACACCCATTACTAGTATCTGTAATAAAAATGTGTTTGGACACCCAGTACTTTTATCTGTAATAAGAATGTGTTTGGACACCCAGTACTATTATCTGTAATAAGGATGTGTTCGGACACCCAGTACTATTATCTCCAATAAGAATGTGTTTGGACACCCAGTACTATTATCTGTAATAAGGATGTGTTTGGACACCCAGTACTACTATCTCCAATAAGAATGTGTTTGAACACCCAGTACTATTATCTGTAATAAGAATGTGTTTGGACACCCAGTACTATTATCTGTAATAAGGATGTGTTTGGACATCCAGTACTATTATCTGTAATAAGGATGTGTTTGGACACCCAGTACTATTATCTGTAATAAGAATGTGTTTGGACACCTAGTATTATTAGCTGTAATAAGAATGTGTTTGGACACCCAATACTATTGTCTGTAATAAGAATGTGTTTGGACACCCAGTACTATTATCTGTAATAAGGATGTGTTTGGACACTCAGTACTAGTATCTGTAATAAAAATGTGTTTGGACACCCATTACTATTAACTGTAATAAGAATGTCCTTGCACACGCAGTACTTTTATCTGTAAGAATGTGTGCGGACACCCAGTACTATTATATGTAATAAGAAAGAATGTGTTTGGACACCCATTACTATTATCTGTAATAAGAATGTGTTTGGACACCCATTACTATTAACTGTAATAAGAATGTGTGTGGACACCCAGTACTATTATCTGTAAGCATGTGTTTGGACAGCCAGTACTATTTTCTGTAATAAGAATGTGTTTGGACACCCAGTATTATTATCTGTAATAAGGATGTGTTTGGACACCAAGTACTATTATCTGTAATACAACTGTGTTTGAACACCCATTACTACTGTCTGTAATACTACTGTGTTTGGACACCCATTACTATTGTCTGTAATAAGAATGTGTTTGGACACCCATTACTATTAACTGTAATAAGAATGTGCTTGGACACCCAGTTCTTTTATCTGTTAGTATGTGTGTGGACACCCAGTACTATTATCTGTAATAAGAATGTGTGTGGACACCCAGTAATATTATCTGTAATACGAATGTGTTTGGACACCCTTTACTATTGTCTGTAATAAGAATGTGTTTTAACACCCAGTACTATTATCTGTAATACTACTGTGTTCGGACTCCCAGTACTATTATCTGTAATACTAATAACTGTGTTTGGACACCCATTACTATTGTCTGTAATAAGAATGTGTTTGGACACCCATTACTATTAACTGTAATAAGAATGTGCTTGGACACCCAGTACTTTTATCTGTAAGCATGTGTGTGGACACCCAGTACTATTATCTGTAATAAGAATGTGTGTGGAAACCCAGTATTATTATCTGTAATACGAATGTGTTTTGACACCCAGTACTTTTATCTGTAATAAGAATGTCTTTGGGCACCCAGTACTATTATCTGTAATAAGAATGTGTTTGGACACCCAGTATTATTATCTGTAATAAGGATGTACTATTATCTGTAATAAGAATGTGTATGGACACCCAGTACTATTATCTGTAATAAAGATGTGTTTGGACACCCATTACTAGTATCTGTAATAAAAATGTGTTTGGACACCCAGTACTTTTATCTGTAATAAGAATGTGTTTGGACACCCAGTACTATTATCTGTAATAAGGATGTGTTCGGGACACCCAGTACTATTATCTCCAATAAGAATGTGTTTGGACACCCAGTACTATTATCTGTAATAAGGATGTGTTTGGACACCCAGTACTACTATCTCCAATAAGAATGTGTTTGAACACCCAGTACTATTATCTGTAATAAGAATGTGTTTGGACACCCAGTACTATTATCTGTAATAAGGATGTGTTTGGACATCCAGTACTATTATCTGTAATAAGGATGTGTTTGGACACCCAGTACTATTATCTGTAATAAGAATGTGTTTGGACACCTAGTATTATTAGCTGTAATAAGAATGTGTTTGGACACCCAATACTATTGTCTGTAATAAGAATGTGTTTGGACACCCAGTACTATTATCTGTAATAAAAATGTGTTTGGACACTCAGTACTAGTATCTGTAATAAAAATGTGTTT